>JAVANC010000004.1:57980928-58213428 GCA_033319125.1 Parnassius glacialis
TTCTCGAAAACCATGAAAATGACACCCAAGATGAAAAAATTGGTACCTACCTCAGCCGCCATCTTGGATTTACATTTCGACAGGACTATCGGCTTCAACACTCTCGAAAACCATGAAAATGACACCCAAGATGAAAAAATTGGTACCTACTTCAGCTGCCATCTTGGATTTACATTTCGACAGCACTATCGGCTTCAACATCCTCGAAACTCATGAAAATGACACCCATAATGAAAAAATTAATACCCATTGCAGCCGCCACCTTAGATTTACATTTCGACAACCCTATCGGCTTCAATTCTCTCGAAAACCATGAAAATGACACCCATGATGAAAAAATTGATACCTATTGCAGCCGCCATCTTGGATTTACATTTAGACAGCACTATCGGCTTCAACTCCATCGAAAACCATGAAAATGACACCCAAGATGAAAAAATGTATATCTATTGCAGCCGCCATCTCGGATTTACATTTCGACAGCACTATCGGCTTCAACACCCTCGAAAACCATGAAAATGACACCCATGATGAAAAAATTGATACCTGTTGCAGCCGCCATCTTGGATTTACATTTCGACAGCACTATCGGCTTCAACACCCTCGAAAACCATGAAAATGACACCCAAGATAAAAAAATTGATATATTTTGCAGCCGCCATCTTGGATTTACATTTCGACAACACTATCGGCTTCAACACCCTCGGAAACCATGAGAATGACACCCATGATGAAAAAATTGGTACCTAATTCAGCCGCCATCTTGTATTTACATTTCGACAGCACTATCAGCTTCAACACCCTCGAAAACCATGAAAATGACACCCATGATGAAAAAATTGGTACCTACTTCGGCCGCCATCTTGGATTTACATTTCGACAGCACTATCGGCTTCAACACTCGAAAACCATGAAAATGTCACCCATGACAAAAAAAATTATACTACTTGCTTTTAGTACGTACTACTATTATTTATTCTGTGCTTTTAAATATTGTAATAAAAAAATGTCTTATTATTATTATAATTAAGTATTTAAGAAATTTGGTTATTAGAATATTGTGTATTTGTACAGCGATCTTTTTGAGCCGCTGCAAACAACCGAAACAATGTCCACTCACTAAGGCGACTGAAGCCAAACCAAAGAAAAAAAAACAAAAAACCAGCACAAACTGTATAGAAACACTACCAAACCAGTGGCATACAGTCCATACTATAATTTTTCTTAGAGGTATTATTATGTCATGACAGTTTGTCCATGTTGCAGTAGATGTCGCTTTTTTAAATTTAGCCATGCTTGGCCAATTATGAATCAAACAAATTAATGAATAGTTTAAAATACAATCGAAACTTGCTAACTTACTATTTTGTTACAAAACAAATTTGTAATTAAATTTTTAGTATAATTTATTTATTTTACATTATTCCCTATATATAATGTACTCTGTGAGCCAAACTAAACTACTCATTACTACTCTGTGGCTGTAGCTTCCCATTTAGAGAAAGAGTTTTGGCGGGAACTCGACCGGCGGCGGCTTGCTGCTCCTGTATTATTGTTTAAATAATGGTTTGAAGTGGACTTTGATATGTAAAAGTAGTGCGATTTTGTGTATTAAGTGTCTGCGCATGTGAACTATTAATGGAAACTGTGAAACAAGTGCTCTGATGGTGATGGAATCTCAAGATAAGCTGTTTGTTTGCATAGGCGCCTTTAGATACCATCGCCAACTGTCAGCTGCCTGCTGGCTCAAGTTACCGTCAAAATCTCCCAAGGCTGCACAATGTGACGCATCAACATATTGTGAAGCAGTGAAATATGAAGGAAAATTATACCTAAAGACAAGGCTGTATGGCATAGTTCCTTTGCCTGCTCTCTCGAGCGAATAATAAAAACAACAACAACAACCATTTAGAGAAATATTTTTGTATACGAGGCTAACAAATCAACGAAAATTTCGCCATTTTGGAGCCGAAAAAAATTAATTATAGCTAAACAAAACAAAACTACACTGCCATTTACATTCAGTGGCTTCCCACATGATAGATGAAGAGATTAAAAAATAGATTGAGTTAAACAATTAATATTTTCAAAAGTTATTGTGTTTACAAGCCACAGGGACATGATAAATCCACACCATAAGCCACTAAAACCCTTTTTTTTATTTAAAAATAGCAATTAATCGATTTAAAAAAAATATTAATAAGTTCAACAATCATTTATCTTTCTAACAATGTGCTTTTTATATCATTTATATGTATAATATGATTGCTAGATACGATTTTATTCGATCAAATGTTGGAATCTTAATTTTTAGGCGATAGTAGAACACACCTTGCGCTTCCGCTTAAGGTATGCAAAACTGTAATTTTGATATTACAAACAGACACTTTAATTTTATGTATTTCTATAGATGACGCTTCATTTTAATTGATGCTAGTAATTAATTTATTTATATTTGTTAATCAAAACATAATACGTTTACCAATAATATACTACGAAAGGAACTTCGTTCCAACCGAGTGTTCCACGACACTCACGCGTGTTTTTCTTAAATATAAACTTAATTAAAAGTAACAATGACTTCATAAACTCTTCTTAAAGACTTAAAGACTTCATAAAGTCAGTGCTAAGACAAATTATATAGTAGAATTAAAGCCCTTAATTCAGAAGATATTATTTGGAAATTGTTTTATCCTTTTTAATTCCTTGAAATTGACTTTTGCCTTTTATTCAGTTATTTTTTACCCTTTTGTGTGGTAGCAATATCGCAAGTTCTAAGTAAGAAACAGCTAGAATATCATCTAAACAGTTACCTACATTAGAATATCCATCCCTTATTTTTCCCACCTTTAGGGATGGACATCTTTTTTTATAGGATAGGGTGATAAACGAGCACACATTCCACCTCATGGTAAAAGGTTGCTGTGACCCGTAGACATCTACATTTATCCTCAATAAAGAATCAAAAATCAGATACATTATCCCCCGTGAGGACTAAGATGGAATGCCTCGTCTCTAGTAAAAAGGCTATCCGGTTCTCTACACTCACCATACGGAACACAGCAGCTTCAAGCTGCTATTTTACGCTGGTATTCTGTAAATGTGAGAGAGTGGTCCTTCCCCACTCAAGCCGATCCATTCGTGCTACAGCTATAGGTACTATACGAATATAGCTGCAGTGTGGCTCTACCAAGTATAAAATATACTTATCCTAATCAAAAAATAAAACCATTAAAATCAGTTCATAAACAAAGCATACATTAAAATATATAAGTACTAGCTCGCCAGGCAGACGTTGTTCTGCCCTCTCCGACGACCTTTTGTCCTATAAAAAATCCTTAAATTCGTAATAAAAATATTGAGGGTCACTTATCGGGATGAAAACTATCCTATCTCTCAAATTGGACCAAACTGCACACAGTGTGCAAATAAATAAATCAGTTCAGTAGTTTAGGAGTCCATCGCGGACAAACAATGTGACGTAATTTTTATATATACCTATAGATTATGCAGACAAAGTTGTAACACATTTTTTTTGAAGTCGGTTAAAAATAAGTAAAACAAAGTAAGTATATTGGAGCAAACCTTAAATTTATAATATATTATATTAACAATAAATATCAAATAATAAAGCATATTTGCATCGTTATTCATAATCATAATGATGATGTATTTATTTGTCATTTATATTGGTATGGTAATAGCCGTATCATTCCATCACTAATACCACAGAATAAATAACTTTTTTTATAGGATAGGGTGACAAACGAGCACATAGTCCACCTGAGTGTAAGTGGTTGCTCTGACCCATAGACATCTACATTTATCCTCAATAAAGAATCAAACTCCAGATGCGTCTCCGTAAAATGAGTCTCCGATTCTCTACACTCACCACCATACGAAACACAGCAGTGTTAAGCTGCTATTTTACGCTGGTATTCTGTGAGAACGCGGTCCTTCCCCGGTCGAGCGGACCCATTCGTGCTACAACTATACTACTAATATAGCTGCAGCATGGCTCTGCCACGTATAGAATACTAAATCTTGATACTTAAGTTAAAACCTATCCCTTGTAGGAACAAAAAATAATATACTTACATATTCATATTATATGTCAAAGAGTTACATATTATGTTATTTTTTTTCCTTTATCCTAAAAGATAAACTTTTAATTATTTTTAATTATGAAACTGTATGAACAATCAACAAATTACTTTTATAAAAGTAATATGGAAAACAAACTTTATTCTAATTAGTATAATTTATAGTAAAAAGTAACAATAATATAGTAAAAACCTTTTTTAATAAATATAATCAGGCATTATAGTTAGGTTCTTACTTCGTAAGTATTAATAAAATTATAGACGCAACATCTTTAATACCTTTTTAATTATAAAATGTATGAATCTTAGTTTAAAACTTGTATAAAATTGCCTAAATCCAACTAATATATTTTCCATCATTCATCTTTCCAAATGAATCCACTTACGCGGAATGTACCACCCATATCCCAGTTGAATATCCTTTTGCCAGGTGCTGAGCCTCCTGCTCCAGCTACAACTATCAATGGCATGAAATGTTCAGCAGCATGCGGAGGATGGGCTTCAGATGCTCCTCGCTGCTCTCTCCAAGATATAAGACCCTTTCTTCTTTTCTCTTCAATCTCAGCTGTACAAACTTCATTTAAGAAATCATCAAATTCTTTATTAACAACTTTCTTGACATTTCTACTATTCATAGCCTCTCTCATGTTGTGATAAGACATACCAGACCCGAATACAGCAACACCCTCCTTCCGGAACTCATACAATGCTTGCCCAAGTTTGTAGTGCTGCTCAGGATCTTGATTGCTTAAAACCGATATTTGAATTATTGGTATATCTGCTGTAGGGTTAATAAGCATCATAGGAACAAATACTCCATGATCCCAACCTCTTTTGGAGTCGAGTCTCGACTCTATGCCAGCCTTGTCCAAGCTCTTTTTTATGCGTTCAGCCAGTTCTGGATCACCCGGTGCATCATACTTGTACTTATAAGATTCTGGTGGAAAACCATAGTAATCAAAATATAAGTTGTGATGCTTACCTGATGAAATAGTCACTTTATTCTCTTCCCAATGCGCTGTAACTAAAATGATTGCTCTCAGTTCTTTTAAAGTAACGTGATTTTTCACTTCGTCTCGTAAAAAACTAGTGAGATCTGCGTGTATCTTGTCACCAAGAAGTGGCATCGGTCCACCACCATGATTTATAAAAAGCGCGGGCGCTAAAACCATGATTTTGCGATAGTCAGTAATATGTCGAATTATATTCATAGAAAGCAATGTTGTAAACACTATGAACACCACTTGAACTAAAATAGACAACGTATTATGTACGAGCATGAAATTAAGTGATTTCGTTCTTTTATTCAAATGACAACTACGGTGCGGTGACTATCGCATCAGAGCTTATTATCTTATAGTATAAATAAACATAGCTTGCTTATAACTAAGGAGCTTATCTTAAGTCTTGATATACTAATTATATAATATATTGAAAATAAATAATATAAAACGCAGGAAATAGAGTGAATGGGGCTCTACACCCTATTGTGAGAAGTCGGAATGTGTCCAAAAAGGCACGTATGGCAATCCACAATGCTGTGTTAGTCCCTACTTTAATGTATGGTAGTGAAAGTTGAGTGTGGCAGAAGAAGCACGAGAGTAGAATAAATGCTGTAGAAATGCGTTAATTAAGGAGTATGTTAGGGCTGAAACCGAATGACAGAGTGAGAAATTGTGTGATAAGAGAAGAGTGTGGTTTGCGAGATGATGTTGTGACCAGGATTAAGAAAGGAATACTTCGGCGGTTTGGTCATGTAGAAAGAATGAATGAGGAAAGAGTGACAAAGCAAATTTATGTTGCAGAGGTGAACGGCAGTGTCGGGAAGGGACGCCCTAGGCGAAAGTTTATCGACCAAATTGGCGATATAATGAAAATGGGCCAAGTCAACGAGCGTGTATGCGTAGGTATATGAATGTGGAGGAAGCGAGAGAGGTGTGTCAGGATCGTGCCAAATGTAAGCCCATAATCTCTGTCTCTGCCTACCCCTCTGGGTGACAGGCGTGTGTGTTTATGTATGTATGTTATGTAAAAACTTTAAAAGATCATTAAAACATTGTTAATGATAATTCCTATTATCTATTATTCGATTTTATACTTTATCTTTAGGTACTTTACTTATTGTTTAAACACGTAGATAATCAACAAGTTTAGGATTTCCTGTATTTGCGCGAACACTACAAATTGAATAAAACTACTTTTACTGATTCTATAGCGTTTAATTGACTTATTTTCATTAATTCCCGACGTTTCGGGTGCTTTACAGCACCCGTGGTCTTCTTCTTCTTCTTTTAAATTATGGCTTCTCTTGATAGAATTCTGCCAGTGTCAAGTCAGTCATGAGCACCCATGGTCACGGGGACTGAGGTGATGGATGACGTCCCGATGTCAGAGTTAACCCGGGGTAACTTCAGCTTTTTTAATTATTAATTTTGGCAGCCAATAGAGAGGGAGGCTGGGTACTACCACCTGCTTGGGATCCTGTAATTAATAAAATTAAAACTAAATCTGAGCTTACCACTGCAAGATTTCAAGACACAGTAAGTTCATTCTGCGTAGATCGGACCAAAGTTAATAATAAACAAGCTGAAGGTACTCCGGGTTAACTCTGACATCTCGAAACGTCGGGGATTAATAAAAATAAGTCAATTAAACGCGATAGAATCCATAAAAGTAGTTTTATCCAATGTTCAAGTTTAGGAATCGAAATAATGTAATTGTCTTTGTTTTAATATCTACAAATCTATTATACTTATCTGTAGAAAAGTCGTGTCTGTAATTCAGTTATAAGAAAAGGGACTGTATTACTGACTACGGACTGTACTAGTCTGCCCTATACGGGGTGGCGATAAAGTTATCACATTAACTGAAAAGACATATCCTACATAACGTTCTTTGAACATACACAACTAAAAAATGTATATCAATTAATAACTTTTTTCGTTTCTTTGCCTAATTACCTATGAATGAGAAAGTGTAGGTAAATAATTACCTATGTCGATGCCAGCACCTGCCGCACCGTTGCCGCTTTTACAGGCCGAAGTTCGGCCCGGCCGAACCAACCATTGCATGGCTGAAACACTAAAAATAGGCGTTTGTTTCGCTTTCTTCTAACTATTCCCTGCTAGCGTTATTGTGCTCGTTATGATAAATATAATACTTATGGTCTTTGTATTATGGACTACAAAAATAAAATAACTCTAAATTTGTAAATTTTATTGATATAAAATATTACAATTGTATAAGAAAAAAATATTTTAATATTTAATCGAATTGGCCCTAAAATAATTTGATTTTGAATTCGGTTAAGCCATTCAGGAATTCATTGAAATACAATTAAAAACGTTTGAAACCAAAATTTAAAGCTGAGAACATGACATCGAGACCTGGTAAAAAAAATAGAATTTGGACAGGTTAATGTTTAAAAATATTTAAATTAAACATTTTTTACGAAATAGGGAGGCACTGGCATTCTGCAAGTCGGGCAGTCCTGCTTCACTTTCAACCAAGGCTTGATACAGGAGGGATGGAAGAAATGACCGCAAGGAAGTGTGACCACATATTGCACATCTTCTAGGCAAACAGTGCACCTTTCACAAACCTTTTCGCGATTGCGGCTGAAACAAAAGGTTCAAATAAAAATTAAATTCATTTTTCAAAAAATCAACACTTAATTACTTATGGCGGCTCCGTGGCGCAGTGGCTTAGCAATGAGTTGATGCGCTGGGGGCCGCGGGTTCAAATCCCGCACGGAACAAGTATTTGTATGGCCTACAAGTAATTGTTCCGGGTCTGGATGTTTGTCCTTGTGCAATTTGTGTTTGTAAACTGCCTCCACGACACAGCTGAAAATCCTAGTGTGGAGATAACGTTATTATTAAATAAATAAATAAATAAAAAAAATAAAAGTAATAAAACGATCTTCACCTTCACAGACCTGCAACATCTAAAATAATTTCCACGGTTATAGCTTCTAATGCACTGAAGTATAACTTATGTAATGAATGGGTGATGCTTTTAATGATACTGTTATTTTCCTTTATCCTCTCAAAAGGCTAACAAAACTCCGGTGCATTTGGACTAAGGGGTTGGTTAACATGATATAAAAAAAAAAAACTCCAGTCAAAGGTTAGTTTAAATTGGCAGAATTTGTAGTTACGCAAAAAAATTGTACAACTTACTACAGGAAAAATACAATTATACCAAGTTGAAGGCCATTCAAGCTGGAATTCTTAATTATATGCAAAATTTTATCATGTCAAGATTTTGTGAGAAATTGGTGACAGTGACTAATTGGGGACTTTCATTTACCCAGATTAAAACATACTGCGCCAACAGAATCGTCCTAGGGAGGATTCTTGCTCAAAGATTATATCATAGAATAAGTCCAGAACGCCTATGTCTTTCGCTGTGAAATATGTGTCAAGATCTTGTGACTGTTAGTTTAAAGCTATTAATTGATTTATGAAGTAGAACGTTGGAAGTTACTTAAAGTGCTACGCATACAAAGTTTTGGTTATGTACAGTTGTAGCATTGAACTGATTATCACAAATTAATAAAATTCCAAAGAAAATAATCACGTGGCATTTATTTCCTTCTAAAAGTTTTTAACTACACTAGGGTTGCCAACTATCCTGTTTTCGCAGGACATATCCTAGTTTTTTTAGTGTCCTGGGATGTCCTGGATAGTTTTAAAGCGCCCTGATAAGGTCATGTATTCTAAAATTCGCACGCCACTTTTACAATTCTTATGTTACGGGCGGCCGCACGGTGTTTTTATTTTGTTATGTATGGTATTGTTTGAATCTAATCACATATAAAAAACGAAAAAGATCCGATACTTGCATACATAGTACATACATTCGCCACATTGTCGGGTCGGTTCGGTTCGCAGTTGTTTGACAAGACTTTTACTGCGTTCTGTTTTTAAACTGAATTGTCCTAGTTTTTCAAACTTCAAAACCTAGTTTTTTTTTTTATTTGGGGTTAGCAACCCTAAACTACAGACATATTCCTATCACATTCAGTAGCACGGAATTTAAAAACGACCATTGGAATGATGTAAATTAAAAGCTGGTTTTTAGACTCAGTTTGCCAATTATTACAATAACTCACCTTTTATTAAAAAAGGGTTTCGAGTCGAACTTGTAAGGCTGTGGCGGCCATATTGTTTTGGCAACATCGGTCAAATCTATTGTTAATACGTATTTTGAATTGGCCACCAAGATCGTGCGATTTTAACCCCGCTGGACTTTTTCTAGTAGGGTTTTCTGAAATCGCAGGTCTATGCCAATATGCCTCAATCGACCAATGTCATCAAAGTCAACATAACCTATGCCATCGCTCAAATTCAGCCAGATTTATGCTATATATTATTTTATATATTTTATATTAGTACCATTTTTAATTAATATCTTATTTTATATTAAATTAAAGTGTTCGCAAATGCGCGACTCTACTATCTCCCGCGCATTCGCGAAGACAGAGTAGCTCACAATCTTTGTTTGGAATAGCTTCTCTAGTACTGTTGAAGACAGCTAGAGACCCGCCGCCCCGTCGCCCCTTTGTACCCCGTTGCGCCCCTCACACCCCGCACACCGGAGCTGAGCGACGACCAATGGGCGAGCAACATCGTCGCACGGCACTACTCACAGACACAGACTGAGACGCCTTCTTGCGAGATATAAGAAGGGCGTTTTGGTCAGTGAGTTGTTCATTTCACTTCGGAAACGGCACTCGAGAAGACTACAAAGAAGACTCAAGACAACCAATCAAGACTCCACAACTGAAGACCTCTCTCTGTACATATTAAATAGTTTTAATTTAATAGTCCCGAATATTGTAAATAGTGTAATACAGTATAGTAAAAAGTACCATCTTTTCTTCGAGCAGTCCCCTAGTATAGCTAACCTCAGATCAGTCAGTCATTAATCAATCAGTCATAAATAAATACAGTCCACTTATATCCATTATAAGTACGTAGTACATATAACTCAATGCATGTGGCCATATATTTACACTTCAGTTCTTATGAAATGATGGATTTAAGGTATTTACTCTATAATACTAGTTTTTGGTCTTTACGTCTATTTGGCATGACGAAGAAACGGTAAAACTCCGTCGAAATTCGCCTAAAAATGCTTAGAATTTACGGACGTAAAACATATTTCCTTAAATTGTCAATAATTGTACCAATATTTTTTTTTAAATTCTAAATAACAGAAAATTATCAATCTAAAATATGAAATATTCTACTGCTAAATATAAAGTTTTTAATTATATTTTATTATTTTATATTATTTTATTTTATATTTTTTATTTTATTATTTTTAATTTGAACCTATATACCTAGTCAGGTCATAAATTCTGTCACATGTTTAATATAAAATATTTAAAACAAGTTTATTCATTATGTAATCATTTATATACCAAAATGAACTTAACAAAACATAGATTCTTATGACACTAAAGTTTATTCAAAATGACCTCCGTGATTTTGAATACAGGCCTTCAATCTACGCGGCCAGTCGTCTATCGCAGCACGAACGAGGTCCATGTCAATATCGGCGGCTGCCTTAATCAAGGATGTCTTGAGTGACTCCAAATTTGGATGAGGCTTTGAGCACACCTTTTCCTCCAAGTGTTGCCATATCTTGTAATCTAACGGGTTCAAATCTGGACTGGAGGAGGGCCAGTCTTCGTGCCGGATGAATTCGATTTCACGCGCCGCCAGCCAGTCTTGTATGCTCTTCGCTCTATGAGCTGGCGCCGAATCTTGTTGGAATACCCAGTGCCTGTTATTGAACATGGTATGAGAAACAGGTTCCACAAGGTTCGTCAGGACTGTATTTTGATACACAACTGCATTCGTTTTTACACTTTTCTCACAAAAATGTACCTCTGTTAAGACCAGATGGAAGTTAGCGTAGAACATTCTTTTTTTTAACTAAACTCTATGCTAATTAATTGCTCCATAAATGCTCCAGCAGAATCCGAAATTGCTCCACCTCTATTGTTATTAGTTATTTTATTATTAATTTTTAAAAAGTTTAGGTATCGAAAATTTAATTTTGCTATAAAACATAAAATATCTACTTTTTAAAATTAAACTGTATGTCAATTAATTGCTCCTTAAATGTTCCAGCAGAATCCGAAATTGCTCCACCTCTATTGATATTAGTTATTTTATAATTAATTTTTAAAAAATTTAAGTATCGAAAATTTAATTTTCTAAAAAAATATAAAATATGTATTTTATAAAATTAAACTATTTGTCAATTAATTACTCCTTAAATGCTCCAGCAGAATCCGAAATTGCTCCACCTCTATTGTTATTAGTTAATTTATAATTAATTTTTTAAAAATTTAGGTATCGAAAATTTAATTTTGCTATAAAACATAAAATATCTACTTTTTAAAATTAAACTGTATGTCAATTAATTGCTCCTTAAATGCTCCAGCAGAATCCGAAATTGCTCCACCTCTATTGATATTAGTTATTTTATAATTAATTTTTTAAGAAATTAATTGTCGGAAATTTTATTTTGCTATAAAACATAAAATATGTACTTTATAAAATTAAACTGTATGTCAATTAATTGCTCCTTAAATGCTCCAGTACAATCTGTAATTTTTCTGTCTTTTGCTATTAGTTAATTTATAATTAATTTTGAGATAGAGTGAGGATCACTTTTTCTTTGAGTAATAGCGCCATCATCAATAGAATGTAGTAACATTCTATAGTTAAAGTCATTTTATCGAACAAAAATTTATTCACTCTCAAGGTGGTACGTATAAAAGACTCTAGGTGGCATAAACACAAAAATATTATTAACATGGTTGTCTAATCCATTCATAAGAATCCATAATATCAAAACTCACCCATCAATACATTTTTTTTGTTTTATGCCATTAGGCATCTATTCTACGTACCACCTTGAGAGTCAATCAATTTTGTTCGAATGACTTTAACTATAGAATGTTACTACATTCTATTAATGATGGCGCTATTACTCAAATAGGCTCACTCTCTCTCAAAATTAATTATAAATTAACTAATAGCAATGACAGATTAATTACGGGTTCTACTGGAGCATTTGAGGAGCAATTAATTGTCATACAGTATAATTTTATAAAGTACATATTTTATGTTTTATAGCAGAATAAAATTTTCGATACCTAAATGTTTTAAAAATTAATTATAAATTAACTACTAACAATAGAGGTGGACCAATTTCGGATTCTACTGGAGCATTTAAGGAGCAATTAATTGACAAACAGTTAAATTTTATAAAGTACATATTTTATGTTTTATAACAAAATTAAATTTTCGATACTTAAATTTTTTAAAAATTAATTATAAAATAACTAATAACAATAGAGGTGGAGCAATTACGGATTCTGCTGGAGCATTTAAAGAGCATTTAATTGACATACACTTTAATTTTAAAAAGTAGATATTTTATGTTTTATAGAAAATTAAATATTAGATACTTAATTTTTTTTTAAATTAATTATAAAATAACAAATAACAATAGAGGTGGAGCAATTTCGTATTCTGCTGGAGCATTTAAGGAGCAATTAATTGGCATACAGTTTAATTTTAAAAAGTAGATATTTTATATTTTATAGCAAAATTAAATTTTCGATACCTAAATTTTTTAAAAATTAATTATAAATTAACTAATAACAATAGAGGTGGAGCAATTTCGGATTCTGCTGGAGCATTTATGGAGCAATTAATTGGCATACAGTTTAGTTAAAAAAAGAATGTTCTACGCTAACTTCCATCTGGTTCTGTTAAGCCCCAATAAGAAACTCCCAACCATACCATGAGCGAGGATGGAAAATAACCTCGTTGGACACGTGGAATACGGTTGCTCGCTTCTTCACTACTGTGTGGGTACACCTTATCATTTTGTTTGTTGTAGCTCTCTTCTACGGTAAAAATTTTTTCATCCGAAAAAAGAATTTCCCGATATTTTTTTCCCGCGTACCGCTTCAAAAAAGCGCGGCATCTCTTCAGTCTCAGGTCCATTAGACGAGCATTCAAACGATGTCCTGATTTTCTTCGACATGCCCGAAGCCCTAAGACTTCATTTAACAACCTTTTCACCGTGGTTCTGCTAAATCCCATCTGAAGGGCCAACAGTTTCTGCTTACGTTTGGGATTTCTTTGAATTCGCGCCTTCACAGCTTTTATCACTGCTGGAGTCCTAACAGACCGAGGGCGACCACTTCTTGACCTGTCATCTACACTAGAGTCTTCATTGTATCGTTTGATGGTACGATAAACGAATCTTTTGGTTATATTCAATTTTTTTTTTCATTTTTTAGTTCATCACGCACACCAAAGAGGAACATCATATTCCATCCTCCAGGTAACAAAGGTTCTGCTAGATTTATCACAACTGCAGTAGATACTAGGCAATTGTTTTTTACGGATGACTTTTTGGAGAATATCATGAATAACACAAACCAAGAGATTTCTGAGCAACGCAAAAAATATAAATCTGACAGGTCAACCCTCACTGACGATGACGATTTTATTCCATCGAGCATACGACCTTCATTTGTTCGAGATACGTCAAAAACAGAGTTGAAAGCCCTTTTTGGACTATACTACTTGGCTGGTGTACTGAGAATAAATCACCTGACTGTGAAAGAAATCTTCGACAAAAATACAGGTATAAGTTATTTTCGGGCTACTATGAGTGAAAAAAGATTTAAATTTTTAACTAATTGTCTCCGTTTCGACGATCGTTCGACAAGAGCTGAGAGAAGACAGGTAAATAAATTGGCGCCCGTAAAAGAACTCTTTGATCATGTAATTGAGGCTTCAAAAAACCTGTATCCTCCACTGCACTACAATAGATGAGCAGTTGCTTGGTTTTAGGGAAGGTGTCCATTTCGGATGTACATCCCTTCAAAGCCAGATAAATATGGAATTAAGCTACTGATGTTTTGTAATGCTAAGACATGCTACATGATAAATAGCCTAATATACACAGGAAAATATTCTACTCCCAGTGGAATACCCGTTGCTAAGTATTACGCGCTTGAGCTGTCAACTTCTATTCACAATACCAACAGAAATATAACATACGATAATTGGTTTACCTCTATACTTACCGCTCAGAAACTGATGTCAAAAAATGTTACTACAGTTGGAACACTAAACAGAAATAAAACAGAAATACCGAATCTTTTTACTTATACGAAAGACCGTAACCTAAATACATCAATGTTTGCTTTTCATGATGAACTCACTCTACTTTCATATGTGCCTCCAAAGCTTAGCAAATGGAAAAATAAAAACGTCCTTATGCTTTCCACCATGCACTACGAATCAGATAAAGACAAAGCCGTTAATTTGCTAGATATAATATTATTTTATAATGAAACGAAAGGTGGAGTAGATACTTTCGACCAACTTTGTCATACGTATAGTGTGTCACGCAAAACTCGCCGCTGGAGCCTTTGTGTATTCTATGGATTACTAAATATTGTGGGGATCAATTCCATGATATTGCTCAAATCATCAAATGCCACTAATAAGCAAGTTTTCAAGAATAGTTTTCAAATATAGCACTTATCTGAAGACACTCGCATTTGATCTTATCAAACCTCATCTGGAAGATAGATTTCAGTATCGTACTTTGCAAACATCCCTGCAAATAAGTATTGGGGATATATTAGGAAAAAAGCGATCATCAGCTGCGGTAACTAATGAAAATTCAAAATCTGGAAGATGTTCTTTTTGTCCGAGGTCCAAGGACCGTAAATCACGCACACAATGTGCCACGTGCAAAACTTTCATTTGTAATGACCACCAAAAAAAAATTTGCCAAAATTGTTTAAGTTGCTAATTTTATGTGCCTTAATTGTGTTCATTGAGACCAAAATTAATGTAAGACAGCACATGTACGTTGATTTTTAATAAAAAAATATTACTTTTTGAATAATGTGTCTTTTTATTTGGAGAGTGCTTGTACCCCAGGGTACCGTTAATGAAATTCTTATATGGATACGGTTCTAGGGTTAAAGCACAAAAGAGGTGCATACGAACTATATGCAATAAAGCAAACTGAAACATGTATACAATCGTATAAAAAGTTACAAGTATAAGCATATTAACTCTTACTTCTCTATATATTTTAGAGGTTTATTTTATTTTATTTTTTTTTTCGTAAAAAAGAACATTCATCTTTATGAACATCATGTTAGAGGGCGACACACAGATAAACTCTGCTCTGTTGCAAGTAGAAGAGCATTATCTAACAAAAGCGTGATTTGCAGGGCGCCAAAAATAAATACCTAAAAAAAATTAAAGATATAAATTTTTTTATAGGAGAGGGGGCAAACAAGCATGCGGCTCACCTGATGGTAAGTGACTACCGCCGCCCATGAATAACTGCAACACCAGGGAGGGAATTGTAAATGCGTTGCCGGCCTTTTAAAAAGGAGTACGCTCTTTTCTTGAAGGTCCCTAAGTCGTATCGGTCCGGAAAAATCGCTGATGGTAATCGATTCCACAAGGAAGTCGTGCGAGGAAGAAAACATCTTCTAAATCGCACAGTGGTGGACCGCCAATCATCCAGATGGTGTGAATGGTATCGGGAGTTCAGCCGCGATGTGCGTTCATGAAATTTGGCGGCTGGGATAAATCCGAACAATTCCTCAGAGCACTCCCCATGGTAGATGCGAAAGAAAATGCAAAGGGATGCAACATCTCTTCGCAGTGCCAATGAATCTGCTGATCGGAAAGGGCTCAGTCGTCGACGATTCGAGCCGCTCTGCGCTGGATGCGGTCAAGTGGAAGGAGCTGGCACTGGGGAGCCCCTGCCCAGAGATGGGAACAGTATTCCATGTGAGGCCGAACCTGCGCCTTGTAAAGTTGCAGGCGGTGTGCCGGCATGAAATACTGTCCCGCTCTGCTGAGCACGCCAAGCTTTTTAGAGGCCAATTTGGCCTTCTCTTCCAAGTGACCACGAAACTGCACGTCAGTCGATATGTCGACGCCGAGGATTCCGATACTGGCTGAGGCAACCAGGGGAGTACCTTGAAACTGAAGAGATACGACAAAGGGGTTCTTTTTGGCGGTAAACGCGCAAACTTGTGTCTTCTGAGGATTAAAATGAACTAGATTTAGTCGCCCCCAGTCCGAGACTTTGTCCAGCAAAGACTTGACTTCAGAGACAAGTTTGTTCCGGTACTCGGAGACATTTTCCCGAGAAATATTAGCACGACCGGTGTATAGAGCATCACCAGTGCTGTCATCCGCATAGCAATGAATGTTACCAGTTAGCAACATATCATTGATATGCAGAAGAAACAGCGTTGGTGATAGCACACAGCCTTGTGGAACACCAGCGTTAATAGGCTTGTATTCAGAACATGCACCGTCTACAACGACCTTGATGCTCCGATCTGCAAGGAAGCTGGTGATCCAATTGCACAATTTCTCGGGATGCCCATAGGAAGGGAGCTTCGAAAGAAGCGCTTTGTGCGAAACCCGATCGAAGGCCTTCGCTATGTCCAGACTAACGGCCAACGCCTGCCCCTTGGACTCTACTGCCTCCGCCCATCTATGGGTCAGGTAGACCAGAAGATCACCAGCTGATCGACCCCGACGAAAACCGTATTGGCGGTCACTAATCAGCTGGTGATCCTCTAGGTACCGGATGAGCTGGCAGTTAATAATGGATTCCATTATTTTGGAGAACAAGGAGGTGATCGCGATAGGCCTATAGTTGGACGGGTCTAAGCGGTCGCCTTTTTTAGGCATCGGGTGGACAAAAGCTGTCTTCCATGAATTCGGGACTACGCCTTGGGAGTAGGAGTACCGGAAAAGACGCGTTAGGACCGGTGCCAACTCCGGAGCACACGTCCTCAGCACAATTGGGGGGATTCCGTCAGGCCCACTCGACTTCTGGATGTCCATGGAGAGAAGTGCTTTGCGAACCGAGCGCTGTGAGAACAGCACATCCGGCATGGAACACTCACACCGCGGGATGGTCGGCGGTGTTTTCGCCCCGTCATCAAGAGTCGAGTTGGACGCAAAAAGGGAGCCTGGGGTAGTGTAATTCCGCTACCATGTTGATGGGGGGGGGGGGGGGGAATTGGGCCTCCGGCCACCTGCACTCACCAGACGAAACGCAGAAGCAGAGCTTCTACTTCACGCCGGTATTCTGTGAGGTCGTGGTACCAACCCGGCTCGAGCCGGCCCATACGTGCAACAGCAAAACTGCTGCGTGGCTCTACCACCGTTATCTAAATGTTAAATCTTTTAAAAAAAACGCTTGTCAGTGTCCTAATAGATAAAGCCTATTTATACATTAAATGATTTCTTTAGTGACGATTTTTTTTTGATACCCAATAGTTAAAATTATAAAGAAATCACAGGTTCAACCATTGGATGAATAATTTACTTCACATAATTATGTTAACATAAATATAAAGTAATTACATGATATTTGATACTATTTATTAATTAATTTTAAAATTTAAATGAATAAAAAACAATGAAATGTGTCACTATTTATTTGGTTGAAATATTGCTAGGTCATTGTTTTTCATAGGATAAGGGTGACAAACGAGCACACAGTCCACCTGACGGTAAGTGGTTGCTGTGGCCCACAGCATCTACATCTATCTTCGATTACAAATCAAAAAGCAGATGCGATGTCACCCGTGAGGACTAAGATGGAATGCCTCGTTTCCAGTAAAAAGGGTACATAATAAAACATAGTTATTATTCAATATATTTATGTCATAATTAGATTACCAACATACTTAACTCTTTTCTCAAATTCTATATCCACTAATGTTTTGTTAACACACCATTTTTTGTTACTTTTTTAGGTACTTTAAATGATTTCCAAAAATATTGTACTTCATATGCCTACAGGGTAAGACATAGTTGAACTAGATTATATAATAATATATCTAACATCTATGTAATACCTATGATCTATGAAATAAATAATTATGATTATGATTAAATTTTAATCATAATTCAAAAGAACATAATTATTTGAAATTAATAAAAGTTTTGAGAACAGATTTGAAATTCAAGACATATGAAATTTTTATAAAAAGTAAAATCCTTAAAATGTTTTAGAGAATTTATTATGCTTGGTTTTTATGAGTTTAGTTTCTCTATAAAATTTCCAAAAAAATAAGAGCATAGGAAAAATTGCACAAGTAAGGAAAACTTAAGTAAAGGATACTATTCAGTTTATAAAAAATCTTCACATGCCTCATTAATGCAATTTGCCATTAAAATTATTAAATGATGACAAATTAGCAATTCTTATTGCAATACGTTTTACGTTTTACGTCAATGTCGTAATAAGATGCTCTTGTTGTAGTAAGTGTTAACTCTTCATCATCATTATTAGCTCCTATCACCAAATTTTCATTTACTACAATAAGCGAAAATTTTGTGGTAATTTTTTGGAATAGTTCCATCCCATTACACATGCCATCAAGTCTTTATTTATAACTTGTTTTAACGAAAGAGTACAAAGTTGTTTACATATAAGAAGAATAGTCCAACCAAGTTACACTTTTGTAATTTTTTTCAGTAGCTGAATTTAAAGAAAAGCAAATCGAGAACATCTTTCCTCACTTGTATCCATCTGACCTTTGCCCATTTTAAAAGAGTTCCATGCGTTGGTTTTATTGTGTTTCCAAAAGAGGTATCTTGCTTTGCCTTAAATTATTTAAATTTTAAATTCTCCATCACCTCCATTTAATATGTTCTTCATACTCTCTGTGATTCTCTTTCTGTTCTTCTTCAGGTAACTGCTTAAACTTATGACTTCAGCATTAGTCTTTTCTGTTTGTGAAAATCTATATTTTTTTTCCAAGATCAATTTTTTGAATGAAGTTTTGTAGATATAATCCTTTTCCTTATCCAATGATGTTAACATAACTTATACAATCAGCCTCCTCTTAATGACTTTGACTAATGGAGCTTACTGATTCTGTCACTTCTTATTTTAAGAGACTGTTGTGCGTTGTCCATTGGTTAGTGGAGAGGGTTGAATATAAGATGATGATGTAATTTGTGATAATAGGGAAGGCTGTCTTTCAACATCTGTAAGAATGTAATTAGGGTAAGCCATAGAATCATCATCATCACACTGTTTCTGGTAATGTTTTATTGTTTGTGTTGCTTGTGGTAGTATTTCTAATATGCTAGGTCTAAACAATGGCTGCACAGAGGGGATTCGTATATAAAGTAGTGTAAGTTGTCTACTTTTAACTGAAGAAGCTCTTTAAGCAGTATTTCATTGGTTATTTTATACTGACATTGGTATCAAATACAAGACTAATAAAACATCTTTGGTAGTAAGAATGGAATATTTTTTTAATCAATATAGATTACAATTCTTATTAAGTAATTTTTACTTTTACCACTGGTTCTGAAAATACCCCTGTCCTGTGTGAGTGGGAAGGACCATGCTGTCACAGAATATCAGCGTTAAATAGCAACATAACACTGCTATGTTTCGTATGGTGAGTATACACAGCCGGAGTCCCTTTTTACTGGAAACTAGGCATTCCATCTTAGTCCTCATGGGTGACAACGCATCTACATATTGATTTGTAATTGAGAATAGATGTGCCGGACGGGCGTAACTCTTCGGAGTAAATGTTGTCGAAGATACTCCGCGAGTCGCTCACGTCCTACACCTGTAGGTTCCGGAATCCTCCCACTGCCGTCTTTCACTGCCGTCTCTGCGGTTGCTGCGGATAAACTGTGGACTGAGGTTCAAAATTAAAATGCACGATTATAAATTTAAATAGCAAGGGAGTGGCCAGCGGTTCGACTAATTAATTTGTCGCGAAATTTTACAACTATTTATTTATTTATCACTATTATTCAAAACGGTTGATCAACTACGGTTGTTCACTATAGGTTGTTCACTATATATTTTAAAATATTTAATTTAAATGAGCGGTAGTATAAAAATATCTGTCCGGAGTAGTTGGTTCTTTAACACTACTGACTAGCAGCTATTAATCAACTAAAATTAGTTGAATTTAACACTTGTGTAACTGCGAATATCAGTTATCACTTTTTCCGTCTAGCTAACACTTTTCACTATATGTCACACCGAATTTTCAGTTGTGACCTTTTTCCGCTAGCTAACACTTTTTCACTATATGCCGCACCGAATTTTCAGTTACGACCTTTTTCCGCTAGCTAACACTTTTTTACTATATGCAACACCGAATTTTCAGTTGCCACTTTTTTCGGCTAGCTAAACACTTTCACTATATATTTCTGCTAGTCACTGCAACTACTACCGGATACTACTGCTGGGCACTGGTAGTTCTTCCTACTACAATATTACAATGTTTCGCCCCCATAAGGTAGACTTCGGCTATACTCTAAAGGGAGCCGCTTGCCATTTCCCATTTGCCTCTTTATTTTCAAACATTTTTCTTTATGCAAATGGCACAAATTGCAACATTTTCTATATAATACTAATCTTAATTCTAACACGCTATACATCATTAAATAGACATTTTTGGTCTTCATTAGTACGTGATAAAGGATAATTAATATATTTACATTCAACAAAGTTATTAAGTAAAATGTCCTAAACTTTTACACTAATTGGGCATATTAATTCTTTAATTATCCTATAACTTTTAAATCGTGCTTAATTATACGAAATATTTCTTTATTATAATGATCTATTCAACATATGCTAACTAAATATCATATTTACAACTCTTTTCGGACATAAAAATATTCTCATTAATTTTTTGCATAAACTATTACGCAGTTAATTTAAATTTCCAGAAAGTTCTATAGCGCGGCGCGCTGTGATTGGTCGGTTTTTCTTAAACAAAATAAAGTTGTTTATATTAACTATTGTCAAAACGACCCTTTATACAAACATATTGAGAGTTGTAAATACATGGTAAAACTATATTAACGCGTTATTTAATTGATTTTTTCCGTATTTTCACTTTTTAAACAAATTAATATTCTTTAATCACTTTTTTGTTTAAAGTCATTTTGGCCGTCTCGAACAATAGATGTAGATGTCTATAGGTCACAGCAATCACTTACCATCATGTGGAATGTGTGCTGGTTTGTCTCCCTTATTCTATAAAAAAAAGAGCCAGCAAGAAACCCCAACAGGAAAAATAGTTATATTATAATAACCATTTTTCTACAGTATTTGTTTAATAAATTTTTAATTATACTATATATATATATATATATATATATATATATATATATATATATATATATATATATATTATATTTTTTCTGGTACTTTGTTGTTTTGATAACTGACTGTGTATACCTATGTATATATATGTATATATTGGGTATTGTTGATATACGCGCCCGCGTTTTGACGAAATCTTGAGGCAGCGGTATAAACATTTGTAGACGTATATACATACATCTGACTTAATATCCTCAAGATCATGTGGACATTGACGGTCGTATGCACATACGTCTTTATGTCACGTCAAATCTGCCCCAATAAGTAGTAATATTGCTCTTACGTCTACTATATGGCTATATGGCCTAAAATAATTGCAAACTGTCTAGCTTACGATAAATGCTATTTTGCAATTTATTCAAAAGTAATTCTTATTAAATTATAAGAAAAATGGAAATTACGTATTTCTTAGAGTAGAATCCAATGGAATTAAAAACAAAAATCGCATTTTTGCATACACGCCCCTACGATTTGAGACCCGCGATATGTACCTACCTCTTAGAATAATAACTACCTACTGTAAACTTTCTTCTATAAATAATTTAAATGTTACTTACAAATTCACGTCAGGACTGGAATGGAAATTATTTCGACTTGATGCGCTACATTGTGGATTTGGGGTGCTTCTGCCTGTTAAGTACATAATGCCGGCACCAAAAATAGCGCCGATAGCAGCCACAGCGGCATAACCAAAATAACTGCTTTCCTCTTGACTTTCGTTCTCTTCATTATCTTCTTTATGAGAACTCATTAAATAGGGAAGATAATATAATAAGTATCGAGCACAAACAACGACCACGATTTAAGTTTATCACGTACTGTTCAAAGAGAGAGTATAGAACCACAAACTATATAGAAACACATATATATATATGTACGTGCTCATTGGGTTATTGACATAAAAGGCTTATTACATTACACGATTTATCGGGCCCTGCCCGCAGGGACAGGGTAGTATAATAATAAGGAACAGACACAAGCTAGTAGTACCAGTTACTCGACTCCATCGAGTCAGTAATTGATTCTTGGGGCGACGTATACAACAAAATTCCAAAAATATACAAAATGACCTGCTCAAAGTTCAAAAACTTTATTAAACTAAGTTTGTATAAAAAGGGTTATTATAATTTTAAAGAATTTATGGATGATAATAACCCCTGGAAATGAGGTGATCGCCACCAAGCTATTTCTAATTTGTTGTGTTTTTAATTTGTGTAACATACATGATTGTAAGCTGTTATTTAAAAAAAAAGTCCCGCTGGGTTTCTTGCTGGTTCTTCCCAGGACAGAGGTTTTTTTCGAACCAGTGGTAATTATACAAAAGAGTGACTTGCAATAAGTATTATTTATAATCTATATGGAATAAAAAAGTTTCTGTTTCTGTTTCTAATAAGAAACAGGGAGTCAGGGTCCCTAAACAGGGCGACCGAGTGGTTCCGACCGCCCTGCTTCCCTGCTCACAGGTCAAAGCTCAGTTGCGTGCACAGAACACTAATACCCTTAGGGTTGCGTAGCCGCATGCGCCGAGTCTACACGTTTGTTTATTTAAAGTTCTACTGTGTCGATCTACTCCACAGAATACTTTACTCCTAGCGGAGATCTACTCTCTAAATCATTATTCGTAACTATGTCATGCGCCAAAGGAAAAGGTCCTTCTCAATGTCATCAACATCTAAGGTCAACCTTTACAAAAATATGCCTTGTCAAATCTTGATAAAAATTTCCAGTAACCAAAAATCGTAAAGTAACAACCGATCTCTCTTAAAAAGTATTCTTTTGAATAAAACTACTTTTATGGATTCTATCGTGTACAATATTTTTTTATAATAATAATAAAAAAAATCATAAAACGCGATAGAATCCGTACAAGTAGTTTTATTCACTGTGTAGTGTTCGCGTAAATATAAGAAATCATTAAAGCATTCTTTTTTTCTATTAAAGGAGTTACTAAACTTAATAATTCGTCGAATTGGTTTTCACCTATTCTTAAATAGTTTCGTAGATCTTTTGGATCCAAAACGCTGACTATTTGCATATTCAATAGTTTTTCTCTGAGGAGCAAAATATTTTTTCATCCACATTTTCCTTTCCTTCCCTTTTTTAGTTTGGGCTTGCACGGTACCGCCAGCCAAAGTTAGCACTAAAGCAATTTTTTGACGTTTAGATAAAGTCTGGACCATAATGACGAAATAATGAAATAGACGTGCAATCGTTTCCACGTTCGAGTAACAACCATAGAGTAGAGTAATATATACCGGAATATACAACTGAGGCAGTTAGCGATTTCTAGCGTAGTGTAAGAAGCAGCGCCCGGCCTGGTATGCAGGGCATACGATAGACAGGGCCCGATAAATCGTGTAATGTAATAAGCCTTTTATTGAACAAAGACAAACTAGCAGGGGGATTCCAGAGAATAGACAATAGAGTAGAGTAATATAATATACTGGAATAGAGAGCCATCTTCTAGGATTTTTGTCACCCAATATGAATAGTGGCACAGTGTCGCTGTCTGGTATCATATCCGTTGAACTAATCTCAATATTTTGACTATAGATAGTTGTATGTAGAGTTATGCATAAACAGCCACAGACTAATATGATACTTAAGCCGCGTCTCCACCAAAGTTTTGGAATGGAAAGGAATACGATCGATATTGCCGCCGAAAATGGAAACACGATTCCCGACATTGTTTCAAGTTTTGTTGCTAACACTAGGTGATTAGAGAAACATTTGTTGGCAACACGTGTTGGCAACTGTTGTGTTGGCAACAAAATTTTGGTGGAGACGCGGCTTTACGTATTATACAGCTATCTATACTATAGGCAGTTATATTTATATTTTAAGGAATCAGGGTTCTATTAAAGATGTAGATTTCAGTAATTTAAACATTTACATGAAAAACTAAACAATAAGACGGGAGAAGGGCTAATCTCAAATCAACCAAACTTATTGTAGCAACAACCGAAAATCACATAAATGGCAAAAGCGGTCGTGAAAACGACTTGCTCACACGCCGGTAGCCATTATGTATTAAGGTAGAGGTGAGCGTTATTTAACGTAATCGGTTTCAGAAACTGCTTACGAGGCCGATAATCGTATACCCAGTTTCGTGGACAAAAATGTTACGATTATTTTATGTACGCAGTTCACACTCACATAACGACCGGCGCACGCGTAAGCATTTGGTTTTGAACAGATCATTATGAAGATATAGGTACGTAATACAATATAATACTAGCACAGCGAGAGTAAAGAATCCCTTCGGGATAGGTATGGCTTACACGCAAGGTAATAAGAGATGGCAATAATGTAATTGGTGCGTCTTTTTTAAAATGTAAAGGCCCATAAGAATTTATGTGCAATTAGAAAGAGTTAAAGTTCATTATGATAATGTGTTTTATTTAAAGAAATTGCGACCTTGACCAGTTGACCGTGTTTCTATTACAATTTTAGGTAGTTAACAAATGCAAGGGATGATTGACGAATGTTATTGTCTGCAGACCTTAAGAACGTTTTGCTTTATCCCAATCTACTCGCTTTGATACGAAGATACGGGAACATAGTCGGTACCTCCGTTCCTTGTGAGCGAATATTTAGTAAAACCGGTCTTAAAATCAATGAACGTCGCACCCGTCTGGAAACAAATAAAGTGGCTCAACTACCTTATGAACTTATGTAAATTTGAATCCAAACAGATTGAAAGTGTAAATATTTTAATCAAACTGCAACATATTTTGCGTAAACTGTAAATTAAAAAAAACTGTATACAATGTGTCCGGTTTCCGATGTCCGATAACTACTTTAAGGGGTTAAAATACAATTAATTTTATCGACAAATCAGGGATCAATGATTTTATTTCGCCATCAATAAAAAAATGGCAGCACTTTAAAAAAATTGTTGGCGAAGCATAGATGCTTGTATTAATTTAACAATATCTACCCAAGTAGAAGACTTTCAAAAACAAAATTGGTCTCAAATGTTAGTTAATAGTGTAGACAATAAATCTAGATTCAAAATATTATTTTTTAATTTTTCAGTATTAGTAAAAAACATTTTTGAAAAAATAAATTAGACAACAAATTGATGTTGTTTTTCAGATTCTTAGCTTTAAAAAAAAACCATCGTGTTAACCAATTTTTTTTACTTGTTTTTATTATAATACAGGATATTTGCTATAAATTCACATTTAAATCTTAACTCTGAGTTAGATAGTTTAGGAGCTATGACAGTGTAAACATACTTACTTGAAAAGCGCGGATACACTAGCAAATGAAATAAAACAAAATAATTTATATCAATTGCATTTAATTTGGCAAAATAATTACAAAAACTGCTCGAAGTGACCTCCTTGTCTCTGCAGACATGCTGTTGCTCTTAGTGCAACGTGTTGCGTAGAGCGCTGGATCATTGCCTTGTCTTCTCGCAATTCGTTTGCTGCTTGAATTATTTTTTCTGCTAACTCCTCTCGTGTATTTGGCACATTTACATACACTCTTCGTTTGAGTGTGCCCCACAAAAAAAAATCGAGAGGTGTTAAATCCGGCGACCGCGGTGGCCAAGCAATTGTTCCTCCGCGTCCGATCCACGACGAATAGTGTGCATTTAAATGATTCCGCACAAGAAGCGCGAAGTGTGCCGGAGCACCATCCAATTGCAGAATCATTCTGGCCCTGTAGGCCAATGGTAACTCCAATAAAGCATCCAAAAAATTCGTTTCCAGGAAATTTAGGAATCTTGGGCTATTCATTGTCTCCGGTAAAATGATTGGTCCAATTAGAATGTCGTCAACAAAGATGTTTTATGACCTATAAAACATCTTTGGTCGTCAATCATTCCGGCCCAAACGTTGACAGAAAATTTATGTTGAAAAGAACTTGGGCGGATCGCATGTGGATTTTCTTGAAGCCACAGGTGTTCGTACGCATTCTGTTTTAGAAAAAATTACAAAAATAACTTTAAAAAGGAAATTTTGCAGCCAGTCCTAAGCCTAGAAAAGTTCAATTGACAAAATTACTTTTATACTCAAATAATACGCATAGCATACATAGTATATACCAACAAACTGTTACATATTCGTAATCATAACATAACATAAAAGTAAAACTAATATTATAATACCTCATCATCATTACAGCCTTTCATAAGTCCACTGCTGAACATAGTAGGCCTCCCCCAAAGAATGCCACAAAGCACGGTCCTGAGCCACCTGCATCCATCGACATCCTGCATGTCTTACCAGGTCGTCACTCAATCTAGTGGGGGGGTCGCCCCACACTTCGCCTACCGGTACGAGGCTGCCACTCGAGAACCTTTCTTTCCCATCGATTGTCGACTATGTCGGTTACTCTGATTCTACTGCGGATATCCTCATTTCTAAGTTTATCACGCAGAGAAACCCTGAGCACAGCCCTATCCATAGCTCGCTGAGCAACCTTGAGCTTCCTCATACGGCTAGCAGTGAAGGACCACGTCTCAGATCCGTAAGTCATCACTGACAACACGCACTGGTTCTACAATTTTGTTTTAAAGTTTTGAGGTATGTCTGATGAGAAGATGTATCGTAGTTTCCCGAACACTGCCCAGCCGAGTTGAATCCTCATGGGCATACAAATGTCAAATATTAATAATAGTTCATTGATTACATTATTCATAATAATTGATTAGATTAAATTATGCATCTTAAATAATATTGATTACATTGGATTAGATTAGATTATTCATAAATTATTAGTTCAAAATTAGAGCCCAAACTCGGCACACCTAGTTCTACTCGTCGAGGAGTTCCAGTAGCAGTTACCGAAGTACACCTTCAGGTTACTCCATCAAGTCCGGAGATAAGGTCTCATGATAATTTCAAATAATTTCAACGTGGTAGAGCCATGCTGCAGCTATATTAGTAGTATAGTTGTAGCACGAATGGGTCGGCTCGACCGGGGAAGGACCACACTCTTACAGAATACCAGCGTAAAATAGCAGCTTAACACTGCTGTGTTTCGTATGGGTAGTGTAGAGAATCGGAGACTCATTTTACGGAGACGCATCTGCATTTTGATTCTATATTGAGGATAAATGTAGATGTCTGCAGGACTAAGATGGAATGCCTTTATTCCAGTAAAATGGGTCTCCGGTTCTCTACACTCACCATACGAAACACAGTAGTGATAAGCAGCCATTTTACGCTGGTATTCTGTGAGAATGTGGTCCTTTCCCAGTCGAGCCGACCCATTCGTGCTACAACTAATACTACCACTTATAACGTCACGTTACACATCAATAAGATTAAAATCACTTCCTTTTCTTTTGAGCAAGCCATTGTGCACGCCATAGCAAACAAAAACTTGTCTTCACTCTGCTGCTGCCGCACGCTCACTAAATGGTCTAAGCGTGCAAGTCTTATTACACCACGAGATATTCAGCAAGAAAGCAAGCAAGCACGGCCGAACTCACTCGGTTCGCCTAATTAGACATACTAACTTGTTTACTCTTATTTCACTACGCTAAATAATAGTAAGACTGTCTTGATACTGCATAGTGTAATAGGCCTTTTATTGTGTCTAAAAACCGGTCAGCGACAGTGTTAAGACGGCTAAAAGATTAATTAAAGCCCCAACTTCAGGAACTTGACTGTGCTAATTATTTTAATCTTTTTAGTTCTTTGAAGTTGACTTTCACTTCTTTTAAAAGATTATTTTTGACCCTTTTGGGTGGTCTAAAGATTATCACAAGTTCATGGTAACTACAACTAGAATCATCATCATCATCATCGTCACTCCATCTAGTGGGGGGTCGCCCTACACTTCGTCTGCTGGTACGAGGGTGCCACTCGAGAACTTTTTTCCACATTGGTTGTCAGTTTTTGAACTATATGGCCGGCCCGTTGCCACTTCAGCTTATTAATCCACTAATGAAGGTCGCTCAGTGGGCTATGGAGATGGCGATGCTCGGGGTTTCTCTTCTTGATAAACTTAGAAATGAGGATATCTATAGTAGAACCAGCATGACCAACAACGAGAATGTTGTCTAAAAATTCTATTTTTCTACCCTTAGGAATGAATTTTTTTCTTCAAACTTGTGGGACCACCCCTGAAGTACAATCAGTTTTAAAAAAAGGAATTTTTTAAATTAGTCTGAACAAAGAAGTTACGAGGCATCCATTAATTACGTAAATCAGTAAGATACAATAAAATACTTAAATAGGAACTGCTAAAATTCTTATAACAATATTCATTCTAATTGAGTTCAAGAAGACTTATATTAGTGTAAGGTAAGGTCTCAATAGTGACTACTGGAACCACAGGGGAGAAAAATAAAGTGACAACTGGAACCACAGTTTTCTCACAATATTACGCTGTTTCTTGTAGAAAAAAGATTACATGATATTTGTTGAAACCCTCCTTCTCCCCCACGTGAGATTGGGTGAAATTTGACTTAACCCCTTCCCCCTGGCTGAACATACATATAAAATATAAGCAGTTGAGAACCTAACATGAAAGAAAGAAAGTAAGATATAACAAATATAGCAACCAATAATATATTTAAATTAATATTATATTAACAATATCACTCAAAAATATGCAAGCCTTAGAAAATTATACACTTAATTAGTATTAATAGTTACAACACATTAAAGCATTTTTGTAATAAAATAGTATGTAATGGTCCCTCAACACAGTGTATGTCAAAGAGTATACATTTATTTTTTCCTTTATCCCAAAAGTTAAGCTTAAGTTACCCATTTATTTTTTATTATAAATATAAAACTATGAACAATGAACAAATCACTTCTCTGAAAGAAACATTATTAAATAGAGAGATTATTTTAGATATAATTAGAAACAAGATTATTCAATAATAAGCAACAATATAGAATTAAACTTTTAATAGCTTAATTCATAATAATTCCATTCATATAAGTTTTGTATATAAAGCTGGCATACAAAAATAAAAATAAAATATTATTTACATTAGCATGTGCCAGTAACCCACATGGCCACACACTTGGGAAGTAATAAATATATAAGTATTCCTTGCATTTGTGAATTTTGGTTTTAAATTGTCTATAAATTTGCTTAAAATCCATTCATTTCTTATTTATCTTTCCAAATAAATGCACTTAAACGGAATGTACCACTCATATCCCAGTTGAATACCCTTTTACCAGGTGCTGAGCCTCCTGCTCCAGCTACAACTATCAATGGCATGAAGTGTTCAGCAGCACGCGGAGGATGGGCTTCAGATGCTCCTCGCTGCTGTCTCCAAGATATAAGGCCTTTTCTTCTTTTCTCTTCACTCTCAGATGTACAAACTTCATTTAAGAAATCATCAAATTCTTTATTAACAACTTTATTTTGATGTCTGCTATACATAAACTCTCTCATGTTGTGATAAGACATACCAGATCCAAATATGGCAATACCCTCCTTTCGGAACTCATATAAGGCTTGCCCAAGTTTGTAGTGCTGCTCAGGATCTTGATTGCTTAAAACCGATATTTGAATTATTGGTATATCTGCTTCAGGATTAATAAGCATCATTGGAACAAATACTCCATGATCCCAACCTCTTTTGGAGTCAAGTCTAGACTCTATGCCAGCCTTGTCCAAGCTCTTTTTAATGCGTTCAGCCAGTTCTGGATCACCCGGTGCATCATACTTGTACTTATAAGATTCTGGTGGAAAACCATAGTAATCAAAATACAAGTTGTGATGCTTACCTGATGAAATAGTCACTTTATTCTCTTCCCAATGCGCAGTAATTAAAATGATTGCTTTTAATTCTTTAATATTGACATGTTTTTTCACTTCATCCCGTAAGAAAATAGTCAGACCAGCGTGTTCTTTGTCGCCAAGAAGTGGCATCGGGCCACCACCATGATTTACAAAAAGCGCGGGCGCTAAAACCATCATTTTGCGATAGCCAGTAAAATGTCGAATTATATTCATAGAAAGCAATGACATAAACACTATAAACACCACTTGAACTAAAAATAGACAACGTATTTAGTACGAGCATTAAAGTAAGTGATTTCGCTTCTATATTACACAACAACTGTAATTTATCCTTGAAAACTCATTAGTAATGATAATTTGTCTTCAACCTAGTTTTAGACTGGTCCAGATTGGTTAAAAAGTAGATATTATCTAGGTACTCGAACTCGGAACGAATTTATAATACTTCGTAATACATTTTAAATAGGTTCATACAAGAAATATATTACTCTCCAGCCAGAGGGTTCATGGTTGTTGACACAAACTATATAGAAACCGTAGATAGAGGATTGATTAAGATACAAAGTCTATGATAGAAACGCTGTTTTTTTTTTGTTTATGGCAACCTTACAATTACTGCCAACCTCCAGTCAATAAATAATACTTGTAAGAAATAGCGAACAGTAAAAATGGAAACTATGATTCTGATTTAAAACCGAATAAAGTTAAGAACTAATGAAATATGAAATGACTTGTACTGAAGTTTATTCAATAAATGAAGAATATTAAAATTATATAGAATTAAAATAAAATAAAACTGAACTCATTACCACATTTAAAATATTAAATAAAACTATATAAAGACTATTAAATTCTAAATAATGAATAAAATTTTATAACTTAATATTATTTAAATCTAAATATTCCATAAGGCAATTGAAAACATTTTTACTTTTTTTAGAATAAATTAAAAGAGAACGAATTTCTGTAGGAAGAGGTATTTTCAGTTTCACCAAAGTGTTAAATAATGAAGTATGATCATATAAAGGACATGAGAAGAATATATGGTTGAGGTCACCAATATCTAAACCACACTCACATATAGAAGTATTTTTAATATGAAGCCTAGCAAGGTGAACCGAATTACAACAATGACCCAGGCGCATTCTACATAGCATTGATGTATGTTTCTTATTTAAGGTTAATTTATAAAACCAAGGCTTAGAAGGAATGGTGGGTTGAATTTTGGCATATTGGCAGCCTTTTGTCGTTTTAGTTTTGTCCCAATGTTTTGACCACCTATCTTTATATAATAATTTCGTAGTCCTTATAAGGTCATACGCCAGACATAGTGGCAAATTGTACTCCTCGGACTTCTGTACAATTTGCCGTAGGGTATGTATGTGGTCTATGGTGCTAAAGCCTTTTCGGAAACCGGCTTGTTCGGGAAGCTGGAAGTCGTCAAGTCTGCGCACGAGACGATTCGTAATGACTCTCGAAAACAGCACGTAGACGCGGCTCAGAAGGGAAATCGGTCTGTAGTTCTTCAAGAGAGCGTTGTCGCCTTTCTTGAAGAACAAGACCACCGCACTTCTGCTCCACGCCTCCGGTGTAATGCCACCATGGAGGACGGAATTAAAGAGCTTCTGAAGGACTTCAAGTACCGGTTTTCCACCCGCTTTCAGAAGCTCCGCTGTAATTCCATCCTCGCATGGGGCCTTGCCGTTTTTAAGGTGCTGGAGAGCCATGCTAATCTCGCTCAGACTGAGGTCCGGGATATCTTCGGAATATTGTCGAATAAGACTCGCTCTTGGATAGTTACTCACACTTGCGTGTGGCTCCAGCGATGACGTGTACAGCTGCCCATAGAACCTCTCAATCTCACTCAAAATCTCAGGTGCCCCGGAAACGATGCTGCCACATTCGGTCTTCAGCTTTGACAGTTGGCTCTTTCTGGCAGACAGATCTCTGGCAAAGACTTTGGAGCCTTGGTTCCGCTCGATCGCTTCTTCAATACGAGCTGTATTGAAGTTGCGTAAGTCTCGCCGCATGCATTTGGAGATGTCTGTTCAGTTGCCTGTATGCTGCCAAATCTGTTGAAGAATGTAGCTTCATCTCCCGTCTAACAGCCATGAGATTAAGAGTGTGATCGGAGAGTTTTTTGTTTTGGACCACGTTTCAGTTCCGTATGTCATCACTGGCAACACGCACTGGGTGTACAGTCTCGTTTTCAAGTTTTGAGGTATACCTGACGAGAAGATGTGCCGTAATTTCCCGAACGCTGCCAACCTGCTTTGTTAACAGTGGTAGAGCCAAGCGGCAGCTTTTGCTGTCGCACGGATGGGCCGGCTCGAACCGGGGTGGTACCACGACCTCACAGAAAACCAGCGTGAAGTAGAGGTTTACCTCTGCGTTTCGCTTGGTGAGTGCAGGTGGCCGGAGGCCCTTTTTACTGGAAATGAGGCATTCCATCTTAGTCCTCATGGATGACAACGCATCTACATTTTGATTTGTAATAGAGGATAGATGTAGATGTCTATGGGCCGCAGCAACCAATTACCATCAGGTGGACTGTGTGCTCGTTTGTCACCCTTATCCTATAAAAATAAAAAATAAAACCGAGTTGAATCCGTCGATTGACCTCTCGGTCGAAGTTGGACTTACCTAGTCGGACTATTTGTCCCAGGTAAACATACTCGTCAACAACTTCGAGCTTAGTGTTCCCAACAACTACCGGCATAGGTGTGACATGGACATTAAACATGATCTTTGTTTTGTCCATGTTCATCTTAAGACCTATCCGTTGGGAAACACTATTGAGGTCATTGAGCATAGTGCTTAGGTCCTCCAGCGATTCTGCCATAAGGACTATATCGTCGGCAAATCGAAGGTGAGTGATGTACTCGCCATGTTGAAACCGTATCCTTTCCAGTCCAGAAGCTTGAAAACGTCTTCCAATGCAGCGGTGAAGAGTTTCGGGGATATGACGTCACACTGTCTTACACCTCTCTGCAATTGGATAGGTTTCGTACTCTGGTTCTGTACTCGGATAGCCATCGTAGCCCTACTGTACAAGCACTTCAACACTTCGATATACCGACAGTCAACTTGGCACCGCTGAAGGGACTGCAGCACCGCCCAAATTTCGACGGAATCAAAGGCTTTCTCATAGTCCACATACGCCAGACATAGCTGCTGGCCGGATAAGGAAGCTCAAGGTCGCTCAGCGAGCTATGGAGAGGGCTATGCTCGGAGTTTCTCTGCGTGATAAACTCAGAAATGAGGATATCCGCAGTAGAACCAGAGTGACCGACATAGCCCAACGGATTAGTAAGCTGAAGTGGCAATGGGCCGGCCATATAGCTCGAAGAACCGACAACCGATGGGGAAGAAAGGTTCTCGAGTGGCAGCCTCGTACCGGCAAGCGAAGTTTAGGGCGTCCCCCCACTAGATGGAGTGACGACCTGGTAAGATATGCAGGAAGTCGATGGATGCAGGTGGCTCAGGACCGTGCTTTGTGGCATTCTTTGGGGGAGGCCTATGTTCAGTAGTGGACTTGTGAAGGGCTGTAATGATGATGATGATGATAAGGTCATAGCAATAATTTTTAAATATGAATGTATCCCCACAGACTATAGCTTGTTTAGCAAGTTTATCAGCATATTCATTACCAGATATACCAATATGACTAGGAATCCAAACAAGAGAAATGTTGATGTTTTGAAATTGGTATAAGAATAGAAGTTTCTTAATTTCAAATATCAAGGGATTGCGGGAAATGTCATAGAAAGGATTGCATAACAATGCCTGTAAAGAACTAAGAGAATCTGAAAAAATCACGCTTGATTTTAATTTAAAACTATAGCAATATTTTATTGCTTGTAAAATGGCTAACATTTCTCCTGTAAAAACTGAAGATTCGGGAGGACTTTTCATTTTTTGAACTATTCTCCAATTTTGGTGATATATTGCGTAGCCAGTACAACCTTTAGAGTTAATTTTAGAAGCGTCTGTAAAAATATAATTATAACCTGGAAAATTCTTGTCCAACGCAAATAAATTTTTTTATTTGATTCAATAGAAAATTTATTTAATCCTATATCTAATATAACATTGGGTTTAAAAAGTGCAACATCAAATGAATTGGAGAAAAGAGGCAGAGTCACCGACCTATGAATAGGATCTAGTAAGGTATTATATTGTTCATAGCTTTTTACTAGCTTAGGCGTTTCTTTATTACGCCAGTATTATCCTAAATTAATTAAAATTTAATGAGAAAGTAAACGAATTTTAGGAATTAGTGGATGGTTGGAAAATTGAAGAACACGAAAAAGGAAAGCATCTGATAAATATTGTCGTCTAATAAAAAGCGGAGTATCACCGCATTCTATTTGCAAGGCATTGATAGGCGATGAATTCATAGCGCCTAAAATTAATCTTAAAGACTTGTGTTGAACAATATCTAAAATTTTCAATCCTTTCTTATTAGCAGGTTCAAGAAGAAATGAGGCATAATCTAATCGACTTCTTATAATTGCATTATAAATTAATTTTAAAGAATATGGATGGGCGCCCCACCAGACCCCGCACAAAGCTCTTAGAATGTTTATATTTTTTTCGCATTTTTTTTGGGTATAATTGATATGAGGCATACCGGATAATTTATTATCAAGAATTACACCAAGGAATTTAACTTGATGAATATTTTCGAGCGGATAATTAAAAAGGCGAACCTGTATTTTTGGTAAAACTCTTTTGCGGGAAAAGATTACTGTATTACTTTTATTTGGTGAAAGTTCTAGTCCATGATCATCTAACCACGTGGCCATAGAGAGGAGATCTTGTTCTATCGCATTAGCACAGGATTCTATACATTTATCATTTACATAAACTAAGATATCATCAGCGTATTGCAAAATTCTACACTTTGAAACGGACTGGTCTAAATCTGACGTATAAATATTGTATAATAGAGGACTTAAAACCGAACCTTGTGAAAGGCCTTTGAAAACCTTGCGAGTATATTTTAAATCATCATCAATTTTAATATGTATATACCGATCTAGAAATAAATTGATAATCAAATTTGTAAGTTTTTTGGATATATTAAGCTTAAACATCTTTTCTCTAAGGATGTTAAGTCTAACATTATCGTAAGCAGAAGAAATGTCAAGGAAAGCAGCAAGGACCGATTCATTTCTCGAAAATGCTAGTCTAATATCTGTGGTGAAGATTGAAAGACTGTCATATGTGCTTTTACCTTTTCTGAATCCATATTGAGTATTTGATAATAATCCATGACTTTCTACATACCATTCAAGACGATTCTTGATCATGTGTTCAAAGGTTTTAATTAGAGTTGAGGATAGAGCAATCGGTCGATAGGAAGAGCCATCGTTAGGGTTTTTGTCAGGTTTCAAGATAGGGATAATTACGAGTACTTGAGTTCGCCAAGAGTCAGGAACAAAACCTATGTCAAACAAAGCGTTAATGATATTTAAATAGAAGGTTAAAATTTGATCGTTACATTTGGCTAGTAGTGAATATGGAATACCGTCTAGACCAGGTGCCGAATCGTGGACGTGAGAAAGGACAAGCTTTAATTCATTTAAAGAGAATGGACGTTCTAAGGGATCAAAAAAAGATTCACATAGAATACTTTGAGGTAGCTCCTCTCTCGAAGGAGCAGAAGAGGGGGCAAGTTTGTCTAGAAAAGAATTCATTGATTGTGACGGAATGGCACCACTGTAAGAAGAAGATGAAAAACAACAGCGAAATTTTCTTATATTGTGCCAAACAACTGATGAAGGAATTGAGGGAGATATTGAAGAACAAAAGGCTTGCCAACTTGTTTGTTTTTTGGCGCGAAGAGTATTTTTAGTTACTTCTTGTATACGAAGAAGGTTTGAATAATTTTCTGAACTCATGTCTAATTTATATTGTTTTTCGGCTTTTTTTCTATTATGAATAGCCTCAGTACATTCAGAATCCCACCATGGAGGGGAGGGCTTACACTTATTATTTAAAGTTTTAATAGGAATTGTTTGGTCTGCTGCATTTATAATTGCGTTTGTAAATGTTTCAACAATTGAAATTAAAATATTTTCAGAAATAGGAGCGATTTTTAGAATTTCATTGTAAAGAATACTATTATACAAGTACCAGTCTGCTTTGTCTAATTTGTATTTAATACAAGGTTTTTTGTTAATTTTTGCTGATTCTTTGTTTGGAAAGGAAATCAGAATAGGAAAATGATCACTGCCGTGAGAGCTATCTAAAACTGTCCAATTTAAAAGAGAGGTTAAATCAGGAGAACAAATTGATAAATCTACAGCACTTCTAGACTCATTGGGACGAGAGCGTTTGGTGATTTTACCAGTATTAAGGACGCCAATGTTAAGTTCGTCAATTATTTCAACTAACAAACTGCCGTATCTATCACAATTATCACTCCATAAATAATGATGGCAATTAAAATCACCAAGAATTAAAAATGGTTTGGGTAACGAGGCTATTAAAGATTTTATTCTGCGAAACGTATGGACAGACGGGGAGGGAACATAAATAGAAACAAATGTAATATTTTGAATTCTTACTGATACAATATTAAAGTCAAATATTTCATCATAAGTATCTACAATGGTATAAGCGATATTATTCTTTATAAGTAAAGCACATCCGGCATAACCATCAGATCTGTCATTTCTAACACAACAAAAACCAGGGATTCTGATGTTGGAATCTGGTTTCAGCCATGTCTCTGAAATAGCAGCGATACAAACATTGTATTTTTTTAATAAATAAATTATTTCAGAACGTTTGCCTAAAATGCTTCTACAATTCCATTGAAGGATCTTTGTGAGAGTGAATGTCATGAAGAATTTCAGGTATAGAATTTAGTAAGCGGGCAACGTGGGACGGTAACTTTGACGAATACGAAGATATGATTATGTTAATAAGGGAATTTATAATGCTTTCTATAGAATTAAAACTATCCTGTGTAGTATCAGGAGAGGCCCGAAGAGCACAACCATCCTCTGGTTGTGGAATTGAGAAATCTTCAATAATTTTTTGATGAATTTTTTTGTCGTATCCTATTTGTGAATGGTGACGAAATGATTTAGGAATAAATAATGATTTCTTATAAGAAGTTTTATTAGATGAAATAGGGTGTGAAAGAAAATGATCCTTTGTAGGATTAGTAGAAAGCGAAGAATTTATAGGGTTTTTTGAGATCAGAACATCAGCATAAGATTTTGAAGAAACTTGGAGATATTTTTGTGATGCTTCTAGGTACGAGATTGAATTTTGTGCCATTTCGATTTTAATATTAATTTGTCGTGTATGTTCAGGGCATCTAGAATCCGTGGCTTTGTGGTTACCTGAGCAGAATAAACAACGGAAGGTCCCATTATCTTTGTCGCAAGAAGAAGAAGAGTGATCATCGCCACATTTTGAGCATCTTGGCTTGGAACGACATAAATCTTTAGTGTGTCCAAATCTGCAGCACTGAAAACATTGAATTGTTGGAAGTTTATAAATTTCAACAGGGATGGAAGAATAGCAAAAATAAACCCTTGAGGGAAGGATTTGACCGTCAAATGTGATTACGACACTTTCAGAGCTTTCATATCTGACTTTGTCTTCATTGTGTACTCGGTAATTTAATCTTCTTACTTTTAATACAGGAATAGTGTTTGGATACGTAGATAGTTCAGAAATAATCTCTTCTGGTGTCCAATCTTTTGGTACACCTTTTATAACACCCATACGAGATACGTGGAAGGATGGAATAAACGTTTTGTATTTATCATTTACAGATGGATTTTCTAAAAATAAATTTGCATCAATAAATTTAGAGAATTCAATCGTTATTCTATTTCTCCCGATACGTTTTAGGCCTCCATTAACTATATTTTGAATATTTAATTTTTTCAAAAAGTGACCAAATGAAATAGCATTTAAAGTCTTACCAGAATTAGGAGAATCTTCTTTTACTTGAACATGGACGATAAAAGGACCAGAATCTGTAGAATTATAAGGGCGAAGAGATTGAAATTTTTGTGAAATTGATTTTGCATTATCGCTATTTATGTGTGTGTTAAGAGATTTAGAATAGATATGACTATGGGTAGAATTTAATGTTTGTGGTAGAGGAATGTCAGATGATTGTGAAAGAGGGATTTCAGATGATTGAGTACAAGCAATATTGAATGATAAAGACATGGGAGATTCATAAACACTTTGTCCTGATATGTTGTCTTGGTTAGAGATAGATCCCATAATTTTAATTTTAGATGATGAAATATTACCGGTATCGCAATCCGATTCTGAGAATGAGGAATTGGTGGAAAAAACTGAAATTTTTCTATTTAAGTCAACCTGATTAGCATGTTCTTCTTTCTTCCTTTCTTTAGTTTTATGTTTCCTTTTCTTTTTATTGGAAATAATTTTGAAATTGTCATCAAAAATTTCTTGAGATAGAGACTGCCATGGTTTTTTAAATGAACCTTCTAAGTCATTTTGGATTTCGACATAAGCAGCTGGAGAGGAAATAATGTTAGGATCAGTAGAATTCGGATCCGGTGGTTTAGGCGGAATATATGGATTAGACATGGCGACTATGAGAGTCTAACGCTATGTTAGACTATTTTTAATACTAATAAATTGTCGCTAAATGAGTGATAATATGAAAATACAGATAAATATTATTAATATATACTATAATAAATTAGGAATTAATCAGAATATTAAAAGAAAACTTAAAATAATTAATATGACACCAAAAATACGTAAAACCGTTATTGACGTTCAGTTGCCAGTCTATAGAAACGCTACGCGTTGTTGTTGACTTGTTGAGTTTTGACCAAAGAGTATAGTAATTAGTAACTGTCATAAGCTGAGAACAAATTATCGGACGCGTTCGTCAGCCGCGGCTGAAAGACGCGGCTTATTTGAATCTAGCCAGTACATTTAATACTACACTGTACAAACCATAGATAATACACTATATACCAGGAAGTGCAAACTATCGATCGTAAAGCTGAGAACAAATTATCGGACGCGTCCGTCAGCCGCGGCTGACAGTCGCGGCTTAGCAGAATTCACGGTAGTTAAGACGGCGTCTTCGGACGCCTCACTTCAGTCATTCTATAAAGGTTTTTCAATCGACAAACATGACAAGCAGCGACAGCGAGGACGAATTTATAGAGTTAGCGGCAGCTGCCTTATGTTGTCCCAATTTTCATACACAGTCCATATTAGAGAAATAAATTACAATTTAAAATATTATTATGATTCATGCAATATTGTTTCCTTTACTAAATGTCATGTTATCAGTGTTAATTTCAAATAAAAAGTTCAAATTCAATTTACAAAATTAACTTTTGATTATAAAGAATGTTTCAGTAAATAAACCATTTTATGATAAAAATTAATATTTAACATAATTTTGTCATAAAAATAAATTTTTATGACAAAAAGATGATAAACTTTACAGAATGTACTTAAGAATGAATGAAAACCAATTTAATTTTGATGATGTTTAATTCAGCAGCAATTTGCTCCCACACTTCCTGTTTTAAAGTAGCATTTTTATAGTGCTGCAGTTTGTAGTTATAGAGGCATTCGTGGCCACGAACACATTCAATTATTTACAAAATTAACTTTTGATTATAAAGAATGTTTCATCTTTATAATCAAAAGTTAATTTTGTAAATTGAATTTGAACTTTTTATTTGAAATTAACACTGATAACATGACATTTAGTAAAGGAAACAATATTGCATGAATCATAATAATATTTTAAATTGTAATTTATTTCTCTAATATGGACTGTGTATGAAAATTGGGACAATATAAGGCAGCTGCCGCTAACTCTATAAATTCGTCCTCGTTGTCGCTGCTTGCCATGTTTCTCGATTGAAACACCTTTATAGAATGACTGAAGTGAGGCGTCCGAAGACGCCGTCTTAACTACCGTGCACACCGCTAAGCTGCGTCTTTCAGCCGCGGCTTATTTGAATCTAGCCAGTACATTTAATACTACACTGTGCAAACTATCGGTCGTAAGACGCGGACGTGCCCTTGGGTCATCCTTGAGCGTTCGGACGTCCGAACAGAATCTAGCCGGCTGTATATTTGTGCGTCCGCGGACGGTGTGCACAGGGCACGGAACGCGTCCGCGGACGTTTCGAGTGTCATAAAGGAACCGACCGCGCTCGCGACATGTCAGACGAAGAAAATTGAATTGAATGTGTTCGTGGCCACATAAATGCTACTTTAAAACAGGAAGTGTGGGAGAAAATTGCTGCTTAATTAAACATCATTTTCAATCAGACGAAGCAGAAAATTAAATTGGTTTTCATTCATTCTTAAGTACATTTTGTAACGTTTATCATCTTTTTGTCATAAAAATTTATTTATGTAATTATGTTAAATATTAATTTGTATCATAAAATGGTTTATTTACTGAAACATTCTTTATAATCCAAAGTTAATTTTGTAAATTGAATTTGAACTTTTTTTATTTGAAATTAACACTGATAACATGACATTTAGTAAAGGAAACAATATTGCAGGAATCATAATAATATTGTAAATTGTAAATTATTTCTCTAATATGGACTGTGTATGAAAATTGAGAAATAAATGGCTATTATTATTATTATTATTGTCATCTTTTTGTAAGTCTGGATACAATGTATGAAATTCACCATACTCGAGTCATTTTACATTAATATCATGGACCCAAACACTCTTTTTCACTTTTATTTTGGAGGACAACATAAGGCAGCTGCCGCTAACTCTATAAATTCGTCCTCGTTGTCGCTGCTTGTCATGTTTCTCGATTGAAACACCTTTATAGAATGACTGAAGTGAGGCGTCCGAAGACGCCGTCTTAACTACCGTGCACACCGTTAAGCCGCGACTGTCAGCCACGGCTGACGGACGCGTCCGATAATTTGTTCTCAGCTTTAGTCTTTATTTATACCGTAGTTTCCGGTTTCCGCCAGGCGTGATAGTGTTCTGTGTAAGCATAGTTTCTGTGATGTTAATGCTGTTAACCTATGCGGCTCATACAGCTTCATCAAACTCAGTAGTAAGCACAGTTAGTTATAATAGAATTTATTAATAAGGTACTCTGTGATAGTATTCAGCATGGTCAAGGAGGTTATAATCTTTATATATAAAAATTACGTGTCACGTTGTTTGTCCGCGATGGACTCCTAAACTACTGAACTGATTTCAATAAAATTTTGCACACTGCGTTCAGTTTGGTCCAACTTGAGAGATAGGATAGTTTTATCCCGATAAATGACCCTCAATATTTTTTATTGCGAATTTAAGGATTTTTTATAGTACAAAATGTCGAGAGGGCAGAACAACGTCTGCCTGGCGAGCTAGTATAATATAGGGAGTGAGCGCTTGGAACGTTGTAACCGTACCTCCTTTTTCTTAGAAAGAGAGGCACCGAGTTTTGTATTTTATCTCCTTCTAACATTGATAAATGTTTACACAAAATAAAAATATTACCAACGTTTAGACAGTTATTGACTTAAAGTAATATTTTAGACGTATGCTAGAATGATAATCTTACATTTTTATCGCAATTCATAGTTGGTATATTCCATATTGTATTTCAATTAAGCACATTATTAAGTAACTCGAAAAAACACACGAATGTTCTTTCCCTAAAAACTAGGGGGTGCATTTTACGCTATAGATGACAACACTATTTTAAAATTTGACGTTGTCAAATTAATGAATATACTGTTTTTTATAGCTTAAGGTGACAAACGAGTACACAGTCCAGCGGTTGGTAAGTGGTTGCTGTGGCCCATAGACATCTACATTTATCCTCGATTGCGAATCAAAATGCAGATGCGTTGTCACCCGTGAGGACTAAGATGGAATGCCTCTTTTCCAATAAAAAGGGTCTCCGGTTCTCTACAATGCTCACAATACGAAATATATCAATGTTGAGCTGCTATTTTACGCTAGTATTCCGTGAGTGCGTGGTCCATCCCCGGTCGAGCCGACCCATTTGAGCTACAACTATACTACTAATATAACTGCAGCATGGCTCTACCACGTAGAAAACGACTTTTGCTAGTCATTCGCTAAATCTATGTGGAGTGCACTCACTTAGGGAGAGAACGTCGATACAAGAGAAGCAGCGTCTACACTCTTACCAGCTTTGTGTGACTTCAATTTTTTATGCTATCTTTCCTTTTGGTGTAAAATCCTAAAAGAAGTTAGTCAGACACAAAAGTAAATACCAAATAATAAAATAATAATCTAGATTATCACTGGAAAAGTATGTGATAAAAATCAAAGCCCAAAAATCGCAAAGTGTGAGGTCGGTGTTCTTGGGCAAGTGACCCAGTAATTTCACGTCTGACGTCGCCAGGTAGTCGTTTGATTGCTTGGCCGTGTGCGACGAGGCGTTGTCGTAGTAAAGGAAGATCCTACTGCGAGGTCGTTTCTCCCGAACTTTTTCCAAGACAAATAGCAAACAATTGTTAGTGTAGCACTCTGCAGTAACTGTTTTTCCAATCTGCTAAATCAATTGTTGCGTAAAGACCTGTCCTTCCGAAGAACGAGGCCACCATCTTTTTTCCCCACGCTTCGACTTCTCTTCACTTTAGTTGGCAACTCCTCCGAAGGAAACACCCAGAGAGCAGACTGTCTCTTAGTTTCAGGATCATAATAATAAATCCAGCTTTCGTCACCTGTAAGTATGTCAAACACAGAATTTGGGTCACCTCAATTAAATGTTTGAACCATTTCACGACACTAATCAACATGACGGAGTTTTTGGGCCTCTGTAAAGTTATCAGGTATCCACCTGGCACAAAGCTTCCTGACTGCTAAATATTCATGGAGGATTTTGTGCACTTGACTTATAGCGATGCCTTATCTTGTCTGAATCTGCTGATAAGTAACTTTTTTGTCAGTCTCTATCACACGCCGCACAACACTGATGTTATCTTCAGTCGTCGCTGTAGAAAGCCGTCCCTATTGAGTTATACAAGGCTAAATCAATGGCCGTCCCTCACGCAGATCATCGGTGAAATTAGTGAGACCATGTTTAAGCTTTAAGCTTCAGGAAGTTTCAGCTTTCATTTCAGTATATAAAAAGTTAAAAGTACTCTGTGTTGTTGAGATTGTTGAGTGAACCTTCCTGGTATATAGTGTATTATCTATGAGTGAACCGAAATAATGAAAATATTTGTCATTGACTCATTATTTTAAAATATCAAAGTGCAAAGTTTCTTTGATCTTTTTTCTTAATAATGCTAAACAGTTTCCACATTCCAGTTTATAAAATGTACTCTGTGTCTGTGATGCTATAGGCAGTGCTACCAAATCATCATCATCATCATCATCATTACAGCCCTTCACAAGTCCACTGCTGAACATAGGCCTCCCCCAAAGAATGCCACAAAGCACGGTCCTGAGCCACCTGCATCCATCGACTTCCTGCATGTCTTACCAGGTCGTCACTCCATCTTGTGGGGGGACACCCTATTCTTGGCCTACCGGTACGAGGCTGCCACTCGAGAACCTTTCTTCCCCATCGGCTGTCGGTTCTTCGAGCTATATGGCCGGCCCCTTGCCACTTCAGCTTACTAATCCGTTGGGCTATGTCGGTTACTCTGGTTCTACTGCGGATATCCTCATTCCTAAGTTTATCACGCAGAGAAACTCCGAGCATAGCCCTCTCCATAGCTCGCTGAGCGACCTAGCTTCCTCATACGGCCAGCAGTGAAGGACCACGTCTCAGTTCATCACTGGCAACACGCACTGGTTGTACAATTTTGTTTTAAGGTTTTGAGGTATTTCTGACGAGAGTGCTACCAGATGCAAATTACAAATTACCTTTCCGTATATACACTCTTATCCACAGAACCATAGAATTATTACGCATAGAAACGCAGTCCAGTACAAAACACGAGCGTTAAAATGATGCAAAGTCATTATTTCCTGTATAGGACAGTTACTATACTCTTTGGTCATTATGTTAGTGGGCGCGAGTCGAATGTGCCTACGCTCGTCACACGCAAACATACACGCCATTCAGTGATACCAGTTTCTGGCGTTTGCAATCAAATTGTGCAAATCACTATTTTTTCATTAATTTTAAAAAATCGATATAATAAAGATTATTTAGTAGAAGTATTTTATGAGAATATAAAATGGAATAAAATAAATACGATAATGATATTACTAAAATAACTTTATTATACATATATTAATGGTAAAAAATGCAGACGTAATAAAATTTAAGAATATTCTTAAACACAATCAATTTGCTCGAATACAATAAGCACATCGTGTAATGTTTAATTTTAACCGACTTGAAAAAGAGAGGAGGTTATCAATTCGGTGTATTATTTAATGTTTTTTACCTCAGAATTCCACAATTTCTAAACGGATTTAGATTTTTTTATTTGAAAGGATATACACACAGATTGATCCAATACACACGCTAAAATTTTAATGGTTGTTTTCCCGAAGTAAAATGATTTTGCCTTAGTAGTACAATAGATTTATTAAAATAAAATTATTAGGATGTAAAAATGACAGATATACAATCGGGAAAAACAAAACTCGAATGCGATTTCAAGCCAATAGCAATATCTCGCAAGTAGGTCGGGCGTACAGGCTAGCTTATACCGAAATACTATAATAAAGTCTAAAAAAAAAATCGCTGGACGTAATGTAGTGTTACGTCTATCGCACGTGCTACCGCGCGCTTCCTACACAGTGAAGGGCCACTAATAAATGTTCATAACATGAACTCTCAAGCGTAGTGATACGACATAAACTAGTTTGGACGACGGAATAGCTTGTGAGGTATTACTATTGTAAATCTGCCCTTTTTTAATTGTAATATTTTTTAATTTAATAAATTGACTCTACTACCGAGACAGTATAATTTGGCTGTGAGACAACAACCACTAAAGTTTTAGCATGTATATACGAATTGATCAAGCTTAGAAATCAGTGTACATACGTATTGATAACCTTTCTTTTTGGGAGTCGGTTGAAATAGGCTATGTTTGGGTCTAACGTAACGTCTGGTTAATGTTTGGGTGTAAAGTGACATCTGGTTAGTAAAGGCGTTCTTATTAATAATCTCATGATGTTGTAAATAAAAAAGTTTTTATTCTATACTCTAAAACGTAACCTTAATCAATAAAAAAGCAATTAAAATAAAATAGTTGCGTTAAAATGGCGTCGACGAATCGCGATTAGTTCATCACTCTAGTCACACACTAGTTTTAAATAGGCACCCATTGTTAATATAATGTTAACACTTAGAGAAGTAGGTATCTATATATAAACATTTGAGTTTTACACAGTGCGTTGCGATTAAACGTTTTAAACACAAATAGAAAATAAATATTTTTAAAAGAAAATTGTGATTTTTTCCCCACAACTAGCAACTTTTGTATTATGAGAGCTTAGGTAAGTATTTTTTTAGTTTTACGTACTTATAATGAATTAAATGTATAAAATTATATGTGAAATTTAATACCATCATTTCTTTTATGTTTATCATCACCGTTGTGACAATATTTTACAACACAAACGGTAATTTTTACAATTTTTCGCGAGCTCTTCTCCGTAAGACGTGACGTTTCGCACTGACGCCGTGACGCGTCGCTGAGTCAACTTACGCGGTTTCGCGTTAGTTTGACTTGCTTCACTTTCGTTTTTATAGTATTCTATGCGTAATAATTCTATGCACAGAACACAATTACTTCTTATCTATGAAACTAGCGTGTCAGCAGACTAAAATTACCGTGTTCTATGTAATTACTAGTGATAGTGACCGATCGAAGATTCGGTTTCGGTTTCGGTTTCGGCAAAGTTTCGAAAAAAAATCTAGTTTCGTTAATAGTTTCGGTTTCGGCAAAAAATCTGCCGAACCCTCGGCGGCGCCGAAACTCAGTGTTTGTGGATTACCGTGCGTCGTTCGGATGAGTTCGTGATTCGTATATTATTCATAATTATACAGAAACAGAAACAATCTTTTTTATACAATATATATTGTAAACAATACTTATTGCAAGTCACACTGGTTAGAAGAAAACCTCTGTCTTTGGAAGAACCAGCAAGAAACTCAGCGGGACTTTTATTTAAATAACAGTTTACAATCAGAGGCGTAGCCTGAACTAATATAAACGTACGCGAAGTTGCATCAGCGAGGCCCCTTTTCTTTCGTTCCATGGGTCTACCGAATAGATCTATCCTACCTAACATGCATTTACACGACTTACGAGGGCAACACTTAAAAAGTTTTTAGAATTGGCCACTTGTAAACGCTATAATAAAAAAATCAGTTCAAATTTTGAAAATGGAAGTCTCTGCCAATATTATTGTGTATGTATTTTATTAATTTGTCATTTGTTTATGATTTGGCGGTAAATTCAAAATTGTCTGTGTCACATCAGCATGAATTTAACGCGAGAAAATTTTCGTACACTGATTTTTTATGAATTTCGACGTTATTTAAGTCAACAAGAAAGATATGATAGACTTCGATTGGCCTTTCACGATGCAGTCCCATGTCGTGGCACTGTTTATAACTGGTTAAATGAGTTTAAACATGGTCTCACTAATTTCACCGATGATCTGCGTGAGGGACGGCCATTGATTTAGTCTTGTATAACTCAATAGGGACGGCTTTCTACAGCGACGACTGAAGATAACATCAGTGTTGTGCGGCGTGTGATAGAGACTGACAAAAAAGTTACTTATCAGCAGATTCAGACAAGATAAGGCATCGCTATAAGTCAAGTGCACAAAATCCTCCATGAATATTTAGCAGTCAGGAAGCTTTGTGCCAGGTGGATACCTGATAACTTTACAGAGGCCCAAAAACTCCGTCATGTTGATTAGTGTCGTGAAATGGTTCAAACATTTAATTGAGGTGACCCAAATTCTGTGTTTGACATACTTACAGGTGACGAAAGCTGGATTTATTATTATGATCCTGAAACTAAGAGACAGTCTGCTCTCTGGGTGTTTCCTTCGGAGGAGTTGCCAACTAAAGTGAAGAGAAGTCGAAGCGTGGGGAAAAAAGATGGTGGCCTCGTTCTTCGGAAGGACAGGTCTTTACGCAACAATTGATTTAGCAGATTGGAAAAACAGTTACTGCAGAGTGCTACACTAACAATTGTTTGCTATTTGTCTTGGAAAAAGTTCGGGAGAAACGACCTCGCAGTAGGATCTTCCTTTACTACGACAACGCCTCGTCGCACACGGCCAAGCAATCAAACGACTACCTGGCGACGTCAGACGTGAAATTACTGGGTCACTTGCCCAAGAACACCGACCTCACACTTTGCGATTTTTGGGCTTTGATTTTTATCACATACTTTTCCAGTGATAATCTAGATTATTATTTTATTATTTGGTATTTACTTTTGTGTCTGACTAACTTCTTTTAGGATTTTACACCAAAAGGAAAGATAGCATAAAAAATTGAAGTCACACAAAGCTGGTAAGAGTGTAGACGCTGCTTCTCTTGTATCGACGTTCTCTCCCTAAGTGAGTGCACTCCACATAGATTTAGCGAATGACTAGCAAAAGTCGTTTTCTACGTGGTAGAGCCATGCTGCAGTTATATTAGTAGTATAGTTGTAGCTCAAATGGGTCGGCTCGACCGGGGATGGACCACGCACTCACGGAATACTAGCGTAAAATAGCAGCTCAACATTGATATATTTCGTATTGTGAGCATTGTAGAGAACCGGAGACCCTTTTTATTGGAAAAGAGGCATTCCATCTTAGTCCTCACGGGTGACAACGCATCTGCATTTTGATTCGCAATCGAGGATAAATGTAGATGTCTATGGGCCACAGCAACCACTTACCAACCGCTGGACTGTGTACTCGTTTGTCACCTTAAGCTATAAAAAACAATATATTCATTAATTTGACAACGTCAAATTTTAAAATAGCGTTGTCATCTATAGCGTAAAATGCACCCCCTAGTTTTTAGGGAAAGAACATTTGTGTGTTTTTTCGAGTTACTTAATAATGTGCTTAATTGAAATACAATATGGAATATACCAACTATGAATTGCGATAAAAATGTAAGATTGTCATTCTAGCATACGTCTAAAATATTACTTTAAGTCAATAACTGTCTAAACGTTGGTAATATTTTTATTTTGTGTAAACATTTATCAAAGTTAGAAGGAGATAAAATACAAAACTCGGTGCCTCTCTTTCTAAGAAAAAGGAGGTACGGTTACAACGTTCCAAGCGCTCACTCCCTATATTATACTAGCTCGCCAGGCAGACGTTGTTCTGCCCTCTCGACATTTTGTACTATAAAAAATCCTTAAATTCGCAATAAAAAATATTGAGGGTCATTTATCGAGATAAAACTATCCTATCTTTCAAGTTGGACCAAACTGAACGCAGTGTGCAAAATTTTATTGAAATCAGTTCAGTAGTTTAGGAGTCCATCGCGGACAAACAACGTGACACGTAATTTTTATATATAAAGATTATAACCTCCTTGACCATGCTGAATACTATCACAGAGTACCTTATTAATAAATTCTATTATAACTAACTGTGCTTACTACTGAGTTTGATGAAGCTGTATGAGCCGCATAGGTTAACAGCATTAACATCACAGAAACTATGCTTACACAGAACACTATCACTCCTGGCGGAAACTACGGTATAAATAAAGACTAGTGTGTAATTTATGCTCTCTACTGAGTACCTATCACAGAGTACATTATATATAGGGGAGTACCTATCGAAGAATGGGAAAGAAATAGTACGGCTAAATATTATTAGCAATAACCAGGTGCCTAGCCTTAGAGTAATAAGGGCTAATAATTTACCGTTTACCAGATGTATCTAATTGGGACTGAGGTGAAGTTATTTGTTACACAGTGTCACCCAATGTGAAAAGTTACGTATGGAATAAAAGTGTTTCGGTTTCTAGTGTATACACCTAAATACACAAAACAACGCCTCAGTAGTTGCTCTTTTATTTTTTGCATATTTTAACTCCCTTTTATAATTTAGAGACGTAGTAGCTTAGATGGTTAGCGCTCGCTGTAAATTTTACAGTACGTGAGCAACCCGGGTCCGATTCTCGCCGGTACCAATGAAATTGTTAATTGTAATTTTAAGTGCTGATTTATCACGTGCTCGGCGGTGAATGAAAACATCACGAGGAAAGCTGCATGTCTGAGAAATAAAAAAAAAATATTTAGAATACGTGTAAAGTTCGCCAACACGCATTAGCGCCACACGGGTAGCGCGGCGGACATTTCCTTGCCCTAAAAACCTCTCAGAAATGAGAGGAGGCCTGTGTCCAGCAGTCGGACGTATAATAGGCTGTAACTATAACTTTATAATCTTCACAACCAGGCGTTCCCCTATGTCAAAGTATAAGTCCACGCAGTGCTATGCATACAATAAAATAGTTGCTACTTAACTCACTAGACCATAAACTAATATGATGCTTATGCATGCACTAGACTAAATTTACTTGCGCAGCTGAATGGATGTCCTACAAAAATGCCGAATTGTTCAGATTTTTGCGGCAAAAAGATATCTGCAAATTTAAATTTACAATAAGATGGTGTTACCTTTCATATTTATGTTTATTTTAATCACATCATTACTATTTACTTTTGATATTTATGGTGATTTTATAATAACATGTACAAGGACGCTACACCTGCATTCTGAATTGTAGAAAGATCTTTATACGTGACTGGGACCACTATCATATTTGACTTTGTATATATAGAGGTCAGTGTATTTGACGCTAAAAATATATATTTTGTATTAAAACTAGGTTTTATCTTTTAATCTTTTAAGGTGAAAGCTCATATAGGATAGCCATACAATAGGATTATACGAACTTAGGGGGTTGTATTGATGATTATAATGATTATAATTCTGTAAATACATACTCGTCACGATCACGAATCATATTTTATTAAACATACAACCTGAAACTAACCCACATATTGCAAAAAACGTAAGAAAATTTGAATTTCGCTGGCCACCCTGGAGCTTTTACCTTAATGTTTGAAATTGGCACGATGATCAAAAAGTTATTTGATTTATTATTATGGAGTAGAGATGGGCGTTATCGTTGCTTTAACGCAATGATGCAACATGTTACATTTTTTTTATGAAACCTGTTGCAGCAACATGTTTCTAGTTGCCATGTAATATTAAATTAGAACTTAATAAAATTAAATGTTATACGTACCTATACGAACTATGTTTTTATTTTGAGTCGTTAGTCATTACTAGGTAGGTATTATACATGGTGTAGTCACACTACAGCTTTATTCTGGTTGTAGCAGGAATGGGTTGGTTTGTCTCAAAAATACCAACGTAAAATAGCAACTTAATGCTGCTGTGTTTTATATGGTGAGTGTAAAGATACACTTTTACTAGCACTAAGCGAGGCATTCCAGCTCAGTCCTCAGGGGTGACAATGCATCTGCATTTTAATTATTAATCGAGGATAGATGTAGACGTCTATGGGCCACTACATTCACCAGAGAGTAGAGTAATATATACCGGAAACATTCACTTACCATCAGGTGTACTGTGTGCTCGTCTTCATCATAATTCTATTAAAAATAAATTCAGTTATGAAATTTGAGTAACCAGAAATTATATTATATTTGTGGGTGATGAAAGTGAAACAAAAATTATTTATAGCAGCAATATTTTTAACTTTTATTAACATTTAAAAACACCAATTGGCGGACCTTTTCACTGGTTAATCGGGTCCTTCTGTCATTAATAATGTACCCAGCTTTCGAAAATATTCGTTCACAAGGCACACTGGTAGCGAGGAAATTGCCCCTTTTAATAAATAACTTGCCTCACCCTGCTTCAATTCGTAAGCAACCGTAACCATTAACCACAATAACTAACAACAACAGTGTAGATAAAACAGTACGTAACTGTCAAGCTGTTACTGTTACCTAACAGTTGCTCACAACTAACCGGCTGCTTTATCGACAATAGCAGTGCGCAACCTACATTTCTGCAAAAACACTTAATTCTTGGACGTTACTGAAACAACCTATTGCGCGATTTGTCGCAACAGGTTACATTTTTATTTTCGACGCAACCTGTTGCTGTAACAGGTTGCGAAAAAAACGACTCACCTCTATTATGGAGCGTAGAGTACAAGGAGGACCATCTCTATATACGAAAAGTGTCCCCAAAAACGCGTCCAATAAGGGTGGCGCTGCAGTAGCATAGGATAAATTAAAAAAAAAAAGCGCCAAAATTAATTAGCTTAAGATGGAGAAATAAACAAGGACCAACCAATCCGCTTGGTTTTGTACTACGTAAATAGTTGAGTTTTTGTATACTGACATTTTACTAACTACTATAGTCAGTAATTTTTTTTAAATATTTGAATTCAGTTGACTTCACTCCGTCTACAACAGCTATCTTCATATCGTAGTTTTTCCGACGCCAGCGCTATTGTGATAGGTTTTGGAACCTCTATTTTCAGTATATAGTGGGACACTTTTTTAACTTTCGCACCTTATAAGATGGTTCTCCTTCTACTCTACACTCCATAACTCCATATTTATTATGAAAAGAGCATAGATTTAAAAACCAAAGAAAATATTGCCAGTATATTCCTTAGGTTCTAACATTAAAATTGTGTGTTCTTTTCATTTTATTTATAATTAATTACACATCCTTAGTTTCACTCCCTTAATTAATTTTTACTAAATATCGTTTGTTCGATCTCTATTGATGATTGTTCGATCATAAATAGAACTCAATTGTTAACAATGGGTCTTGCCACCCAATTTTGTTAAAGGTATCAAAAAATTGTATAAAAAATTACGAATTTAACGGTATTCTGATTTTTTTTTCTATCTTTAAAAATGACTGAAATATTGATGAGTAAAATGGTGTTTTACGATAAGGGCGACCGCATTGCTCCGCATCGCGATGTGACGTCACAAAACGACACGTCGATGTCACCAGTAGTCTTTATTGTTATATTTTTCTTATTCTCCATATTTATTACTCCATATTTTGCTTGTCATGTTATATATTTATCAGTAACCTTTATTTTCTGTTTTTTTTTTTAATTTCTGTTATATCACGCTCCTTGGGAATAAAATGGTGACCTTAGATACAGGTTTTACCTAGTTTAGGCACCAGTTTTTCACCTATCAATAGTATTGTATCAGATGTAAGCACATATTTTTTGTTTTCTGAATGTATATTGTTGGTGAAAATAAATAAATAAATAAAATAAAATAAAAATTAATTTTATTTTACTGGAAAAGAAATCATATAAAAGCTAAATGTTCAATACTTTAGTTTGTACATCAAATTAAATAGTTTATTTGTGATTCACAATTTACATAAAGGTCTTATTCAAACACAAATAAAGTTCAGTCTGTGATCAGCCTCATGAACATCATCATCATCATAATCATCATTACAGCCCTTCGTCCACTGCTGAACATAGGCCTCCCCCAAGGAATGCCACAAAGTACGGTCCTGAGCCACCTGCATCCATCGACTTCCTGCATGTCTTACCAGGTGGTCACTCCATCTAGTGGGGGGTAGTCCTACACTTCGCCTACCGGTACAGGACTGCCACTCGAGAACCTTTCTTCCCCATCGATGGTCGGTTCTTCGAGCTATATGGCCGGCCCACTGCCACTTCAGCTTACTAATCCATTAGGCTGTGTCGGTTACTCTGGTTCTACTGCGGATATCCTTATTTCTAAGTTTATCACGCAGAGAAACCGCGAGCATAGCCCTCTCCATAACTCGCTGAGCGACCTTGAGCTTCCTCATACGGCCAGCAGTGAAATACCAAGTCTCAGATCCGTAAGTCATCACTGGCAACACGCACTGGTTGTACAATTTCGTTTTCAGGTTTTGAGGTATGTCTAACGAGAAGATGTGTCGTAGTTTACCGAACGCTGCCCAGCCGAGTTGAATCATCATAGGCATACAAATGTCAAATATTATTAATAGTTCATTGATTACATTATTCATAATAATTGATTGGATTATAAGATTAAATTATGCATCTTAAATAATATTGATTACATTGGATTAGATTAGATTATTCATAAATTATTAGTTCAAAATTATTATATAGTCGTTGGGTTTATCATAAGTATTATGTCATCTAATACAGTCAACCGGACATTAACTCTGACATTCGATTTAATATGTGGGTAAACGACCGTTATAATTCCGAGAGCGTGGTTAGTACTGAACTTAGCAAGTTCCTACTGCAAGTTCGCTCTCTCGGATTGTGACGTCACGTCACAGAGATCGAGCGGGTAAAAATTGAAAAATATTGCGAAACTTCAAAACGTTATAAAACATACTAATAACTTCAAAACGTTATAAACAAAGTTATAAAACTTTCGTATTTCTGCACCAATTTGGATGAAACAAAAACTTATTTTCATAAATATAGCTTTCAAGCTATATAAGTTTTATTGCCAAATTAGAACATGTTGGTGTGACCCATTGATCATAAAAGCGAGCGAAGCAAGCTCGGGACTCTAAGCATTACGACTCGAAAGATTAGGTTTGCTTGGAAGGGGATGGGGGGTCTGTTCGCTCGACGAAACGACGACGTTCGAAGAACAAACAATTTTTATGTTCAAACAATAATGAACAAACGACGAACAAGAAATTAAAAATAAAAATTCTCAAACCTTCCATAGACCATACGACCAGCCATTATATAGCCTAATCTAAGGTATATTCTAAGTCTATGGAAGATACTTATAGACTTTGCATTTGGAGTTTTTGGAATGTATGAGAAAGAGAAATCGTTAGTTAAAAAGAGACAAGAGATTATTTCGCGATTAGCAATGGCGTCTTTGTGAGTTGTCCTTTTCGCACCAAATTTTCTCATTTTAATGTCATGAATACAGAAATTAATGTTTACGTTTTGGGTTTAAGGTGCCTTCTGTAAAACTGTTAGTTTTTTCATAATTTTAAGTTGTTTCAACGTATGTTTTAAATACCATGTTTTGTACTGGGCGAGGCGATTTTGTTAATGTGTCCTTAATCGCTCAAAAATACACAAACGACGCGTTTAAAAGCATTTCACGTGTGTATTAACCCAATAAGTTGTTTTAAAGAGCAAAAATGGACAAGAAAAATAAAAAGAGGACTGTTATTAAGCGGAAAAGTGACGATCCTGTTGAGAGTGAAAAGAAAAAAATCATGGTGAATAGAAAAGTTGAAGAAGATAAGGACAAAGTTGAGGTTGTGAATCAAGTGGTGGAGGTTCCTGTGGAGCAGGGTCAACAAATCGTTCACACGGGTCAGTTGGTGGAAGGCAATTTCGAGCAGCCGGTATTTGTAAATATGAAAGGAGAACCTGTTCAATTAGGGCCAAATACGGTCATCTTATATGAACAGAGTGGGAATCCTTCAAATTTTGCGTTTGGCGGTATGTGGACAATGGACTCCTCGGGTAGGATCGTTATGGCAGAGACTATTTATGACGTCAAAGGAGAACCCGATGAAGAGACCGGTACCTTCGTTCAGAATACTACTGAAGTTAGTAGTGTAAGTAAAATTTATTTATGTTGATTTATAATAAGAATGAGTGGTGAAGAGGGGAGAGAATGGTCAAACCCTACAATCGATTTTAAGTGGGGTGAGTACCTTTAGTATTTGAGAAAAAAAAACATTATTTATTAATGTGGTAAGCATTTCTTAGTATGCCTTTGTGGGAAAGCAAGAACAAAAGTAGGTGTAAGGTTTAGAGCCCAATCCCCATGTGAAGGAATTAAATTTTCGTGACTTTAGGGCGGCCCAAGCGCCTCAACCTACTTCTATGATGTTACTTCATAGGTGCTAACACATTTTAAGTGACTTAAATAAAGGAGGAGCTTTCTAAATTGTGCAGCTAAGTATGATTCCATTCAAATCATTAGACTTCATAAGCCATTCATCAATGACAGACCCATATTTGTAAATAATGTCACCAACAAATGAAAGTAGTGGTTCGTCTTATCAATTATGAGGTGGTTGCTTCCAAGCTGTTTATAAAATAAATTGGCTTAGCTTTCCATTGACTCCCGTCGAGTTGGGGGTTGATACGTATTTTTACAGAAAAGTTACACTATTATAAGCACACACACAAAGTTACAAAATGTGGAAACGTGTAATTTTTGAGAAAAAAGTTATTGAAAATCAATTATGCTTGCATTGTTTGTATCTAATCCTACCATAAAACTGACGCCATTTTGTAATGTCATTGTCGTCAGTAGGGATGTCGATTCTTTCCGAAATAGGTCGATTTTTAAATCGATTCAAATCGTAAGCTGATGTATTGATTCACAAAAAATCGATTTCTAAAATATCTATATTTTTTATGTTTGCATTTATAATGTGAATATAATTCCATTTTATGAAAAACAAGAAAGATACCATAATAAATGATCTCTTATTAAAATTTGTTTTATTTTAACAGTACCTATTAGGGCAGATAACAAATAAAATTGATTAGGCTTAACTTATGTCAAAGAACTGAATTGATTGACCCCAACTCCACCTGGTACGAGTCTGTCCTACCCCTAGAGTGGTTTTAAAGAGCCGGAGGCGTGTAGGGGTAGCAGCCTCCGCCTGCTGTAACAAATTGTAGGCATCGGACGAGCCGTAACGGCTAAGGCTGGTTGGTCGCCTCCGGCGACCAGCCTCAGCCACTCCGGTTTGTCAAATGCCTGCGATTTGTTACGCTAATGCGTAGAGGCTGCTCTTCCCGCAGCGCCGGAGACGTAGCAGTCTCAAAATAGATACAGAAATCCTTCTGAATCAGTCGCCCTATATTTTATGATGAAGGAGATTTTTTTTTCATAAAATGGATTTAAATTTACATTATAAATGCAATAATAATAATAATAATAGCCTTTATTTCAGACAGTATTTCATTTACAATATCAGAGATATTCAGAGTATCTATCTGGATTATTCTATATCTAACACTGGATTATATATTATTTTTTTTTTACACTCTCGACGCTTAACTATTGTACATCGACAACGCTGTCTGTATGCCACTTATTGGCAAAGGCCTCCTCCAACCTTTTCCATTCCTCTCTATCCTTAGTAGTTCTCGTCCATATGCCTCCTGCTATGGCTTTAATGTCATCCTCCCATCTTCTACATGGTCTACCCCTTTTCCTTTTCATATGACCTGTAAAACCAATTCATTATCGATTTGGACCATTTCTCCTTTCCTCTAATTATATGGCCTGACCATTTCCATTTTAACTTTTTTATTATTATTGTGACATCTTTTGTTTTCGTATGTTTCTTTATGGTTTCGATTCTTATTCTATCGGATAGTCTTTTCCCCCCATCATACTCCTTTCCATAGAGTTTTGGCAAGTTTCTAACTTTTTAATGTGTGATTTAGTGAGTGCCCAGGTTTGGCAGCCATAAGTGAGTATAGGTAGTATACTGGTATCAAAGAGTTTCCGTGTGATGGTTATGTTAGTATCATTATTTTTCATTATTTCTTTTAGGCTCCAAAATTGTTTCCAGGCATTTCCAATGCGTCTGTCAATTTCTTTTGAGGTTAGATTTACAGGAGAGATTATTTGGCCCAAATAGATGTATTCATTAACATATTCAATCGGGTTATTATTGATCAGAATACGTTCTTCCTTGCCATTGGTCATAGCCTTGGTCTTTAATGTGTTCATGACCAATCCTACATTGCCACTTTCTCTAACTAGGTCATTCAGCATTGCCTGCAGTCCGCCACTCGATGACGAAAGGATTATCAAATCATCGGCAAATCTCAAATGTGACAGGTTTTCACTGTTAATGCACAGTCCACATTTCTCCCAGTCTAATTGACGAAAGACTTCTTCCAAAACAGCTGTGAAGAGTTTCGGCGATAGCGGATCGCCCTGACGTACACTTCTTCCTATTATAATATCTTTACCTTCCTTCTCTAGTTTTATCGTAGCCTTACTGTTATCGTAGATATTTTTTAGTATTCTGATGTATTTATTTTCAATACCTTGGTTTTTGAGTGCTTGCCAAATTTTTTCATGCTCTATTGTATCGAAAGCTTTACTGTAATCCACGAAGCAGCAGTAAAATGTTATGTTGTATTCATTGGCTTTTTCGAATAGTTGCTTGATGACATGAATGTGGTCTAAAGTTGAGTATCCGCTCCTGAAACCCGCCTGCTCTCTTGGTTGATTCTCATCCAACGTGCTAGTTATTCTATAGAGTATAACTTTTGTGAAGATTTTATATATATTCGACAATAGACTTATAGGTCTATAATTATTAATGTTATTTTTATCTCCTTTTTTGTGTAGAAGTACTATTGATGACGTTGTCCATTGGTAAGGTATTATCTCGCTTTGTAAGACTTCATTGAAAAGATGTTGGAGAATTGGTATCAGGTGGTTTCTATTTAGGATGAGGAACTCGTTACTTATGCCATCTAATCCTGGAGCTTTATCTGCTTTTTGAGTTCTCATGGCAAAATATCATAAATGCAAACATGAAAAAAATATAGATATTTTAGAAATAGATTTTTTGGGAATCGATACATCAGCTTACAATTTGAATCTATTTAAAAAATCGATCTTTTTCGGAAAGAATCGACATCCTTACTGACAATAACAATAAAAATGGAGTCAATTTTATTGCAGGATTAGACATAAACAATGCAAGAATAAAACTTTTTTCTCAAAAATTACGCGCTTCCGCATATTTTAACTTTGTGTGTGTGCTTATAATAGTGTAACTTTTCTGTAAAAATACGTATCAACCGCCAACTCAACAACAACGACGGGAGTCAATGGAAAATCGTACCAATAAATTTTTTGAATAGATTAGATTGTACAACCTTTTATATTGTATAATTTAAAAAGTTAAAGTTACAACCTATAAATCAAGGAGGCCTCTGCCCAGCAGTTATAATTTACTTTAAAAAAAAATGTCACGCTGGGCTTCTTGCTGGTTCTTTCCAGAGATTTTTTCTGATCCAGTGGTAATTTTAAAAAAAATTACTCAATTGTAATTAGATTTAATCATGGACGTATAAATAAGGCGGACAGAATTTTGTTAAGAAAGGACTGATGCACTGTAATGGCGGCGGTGCAAGCATGTTTGCGTGTTATATAGGGTTGTCATGTAAAACAAAATTTCCCCATTTTTTATAAAACAATCTGTCAAAATATAACACAATTTTGATGTAAGTAATACTAATTTATTATTATTATATTTATATATTATTTGTCTATTAAAAAAAATCTAAGAATTGAAAACTTAGGTTTTGATTGAAATCGAATTATTCCATGTCAATCAATTTCCATTTAAATTAATTTTATTGCAAACATTATATTAAACAAAAATTGTGTTATATTATTGGAACGAAATATATTATAAATATTTTTAACGAAATATATAACAAATAAACATATTATAGATAGCCAAAAAATTTAATATAAAATTAATTTAAAATATATTATTTTGGAATTAGTATGAAAACATTTAGAAACAGCATGGTAGCGATCACCTCATTCTCAGGGGTTACTATCAGTTATGTACTCTTTAGTAGTATACCCTAATAATTCTTACTAAACAATTTATGCTTGCTAAAAATTTTAAACTTTGATAGATAAGGCCTGCATATTTTCTGGGACTTTGTTATGAAAGCGTATACATGAAGAAATTACTGATTATTTTGAGTCGATTAACTGGTATAACTAACTTGTGCTTATTCCTAGTATTTACAGAATATACATCACTAAATACAAATACATACATTAAATTTCCGTAAATATACTGAGAGGCCAAAGTTAATATATTTATTTATTTAAATTTTCTGCAAGTGTAAATTATAGTTATTATTTACGATAATTAATAGAATCAGGCATTACTTTGCGGAAATCCATCATATTAAATTTGGTAAAAAATTATCTCGCGTACATCCGCTCGATAAAATAAAATGATGTGTCTTACCTAGTTTGAAGAGCACCTCCCGCCATCCCTCAATTGCGTGCACTATCCCCGTCACCACTAATCCCAGCACCACTACTCCCAACACCACCACAACAGGAAAGACACATCACTTCAAAGCGGTCAGCCACCGCAGAGTCTACATCACCTGAAGATGCCTCGTGTAGAGGCGAAACACGTGTCGTATTGTCGTTAGTGGTGTGTCTTTTATAATTTAGTGGTGTTGGGAGTAGTGGTGCTGGGATTAGTAGTGACGGGGATAGTGCAAGTAATTGAGAGAGGGCGGGAGGTGCTCTTCAAGCTAGGTAAGACACATCATTTTATTTTATCGAGCGAATGTACACGAGGTAATTTTTTACCAACTTTGTTATTATTTATGACAATAAGTCATAAATAATTACCATAACTTATCATATTCATGACAAACAACAACGTTAAAAACCTTTTGGTTGAATAATTTAAAAAAAAATGTCTTACTTTCGAAGGTTCTTGAAATCCCATCTAATTTAGAAATATGGTGAAATCAAATCGCCAAATATTTTTCTGCTATATATTTAATAACTCTTATCTTGTGCTCTATCCCTGCAAATGTGTGCTCAAATTCCAAGCTTACAAAAACCCTGTCATTTTTTTTAAAACGTTACCCCCACACTAGGATTTTCTCCTGTATCGTGGAGGCAGTTTACAAACATATGTAAGTATATACTTTTGTTGTCTTCCATTGTACATTGTAATGTTTTCCTTAATAATCTTTCGTACAACCATTTCGTAAGTACAGCAAATATTAAATAAATCGTTAGATGGAAAACGTAAACCTCCTAAAGTTTTCAAATTTATTAATTTATGAAAGAAATGCGGTGCATTTTTGGCATTTAGTTTTTCTTTTGTTGCATAATGACCAATGCTACCCGGCAGATATCATATTATTAACTTACTACAAAATGCATATAACTGCATTATAATCGATCGGGTAATTTTTCAGAAAAATTATAACAAAAAAGTACACATAAATCAACCTTAAGAAGTTTTTGGGCACACATATATACCGTATCCGTGCCGACGTGGGTAAAAATAGCAATTTCCCAAATTTCGGGTAATTTTCCCTACAAATATAATTAACAACACTGATCACGTGACTCATGTTTTGTGTTCCAAAAATAGCATTTTAATTTAAGACATAAAATTCTCAAATAACTGATTATAATTACTGAGTCACCTATGAAAGGTGATTCCTTGATGTTTTTTGATAAAACCACTATGATTTTTACAAAATTTAACGACGCAAGACGGCATATTGATTTTTGTTTTTACTTACGCCAACTACTTCTCTCGGACGACGTTTGTTGCGTAATGGCGGGCGCTAGACTTATTATTAGTGTGAATGTGTGCGTGACCCCTTGTACGTACACGCGAGCTGACTTATTATGGGTGCCTCGCTGAGTTGTATAGCGAGATTCAGTCCGCCTTATTTATACGTCCATGGATTTAATCTATCATATAATCTGTCTGCCTCCTCCTGCATTTGTGTCGACTGGTCTACTGGCTCACTGACTGTTCAAGTAATTGTGTAAATTAGTGTAATCTAATATATAAAAATTAATCTCTGTTTGTTCATATTTTATAAGCTGCTATACCATTCATCAAATTGCAGTAAAACTTTGTCATCTTATTGCGTGCACTCACACAATGGTTATAGGTATAATACAACTATCTTGCAGTAGGTGGTGTGCATATTATATTGATAAAATTTAAAAGTTATAGATCATTCATTTCAATGAATGTATTATCATTCGTAATTAATCAATATAACTTCTAAATTCAAAACAATATTTCCACAATTATTTCTTCTGCGGCACTCGGGTACCAGCTAGGATGAAATAAAAATGGTTAATATAACATTTAAAATTATAATTTATTACTTAAGTATTTTATCAACATTGATTTATTTATTGATTTGACACTACAAATAATGGTTTATCAATATTTGGTTTGCCTTTGTTTCAATATTTAACACTTGTCACATTGATCATACAAAATGCTGTCGCTTATTTTTTGGTATTTTGTTTTGATGATGTAATAGTTAACACACAAAACTATTATATTGTATTAGATGTCATAAGTGGATGTAATTTAACATAATTACATAATTTTTTTTAGATTTAAAGTTTAAATCTAAAAAGTTGCACATTGTAAGTAAAATTCTAAGTAAAAATTAATTGCAAAATTTTTTCTAAAGTAAGTGTTTTCTTAATATGTATTTATGAATCTTCAACGACAACATACAAAAAAGACATATTGTTGAATTGTAACCCTCTCCTTTTTTGAACATGGCTAAAAATAAAAGTGATGGAAATACAAATTTTATAAACTTTTTTTCAACTGACGTCAAAAAAAGGAGAAGATACTCAATACAAGTACTTTTTTTTTGTGTGTTACCTCAGAACTTTTTTCAAGGTGAACTAATTTCGATGATTCTTTTTTTATTTGGAAGCTGGTGCTTCTCATGTGGTCCCATATAAATTAGATCAAGATCTCGCTAGAAGTTTTTGAGTTATTCTTAATAGTGCATATTTAACTTGATGATGTTCTTAGTTTATTTATATTTAAGTTGATTGTACAATATTTTTAATTTTACCACTTGTGTGGACTCATGTCCAACCTTATTACTTTTTAGCTATTTAAATTTTTTTCTTTTTTAAAAGTATCATTGTAAATATGACTTTTAGCAACCAGTTGAGGAGCAAACTAGCACATATCAACAGTATGAATTAAGTACCAATGCTCAAGTGGAAGGACAAGAGTATGAGGTGGCCATCATTGAGAATCCAGGGGATACTAATGAGAGGTAATTTTGTCAGTTATATCCATTTTATAATTTTTTTTTCTATGTCCTATAATATACAGACTAATTCTGTAAATGTCTATCTCATCTGAGTGTGTTGGTCTGTCACATCTTGCCTTGAGGTATCGTCAGAGGTGACAACAAATTTGTTGCCTTCTATGTTTGGTGTTCATCAACTGCAGTAGGCACTTAACATAAGGTGGACTGTATTTTTGTTTGTCACTTCAGTTATATAAAAAATCAGTTATATAAAAAATACGACAGATTTACTCTCACTCTTTACATTGAGCATATGGATCGGTCAATGCAGAGCATATACACTCCCACTCAGACCAAAAAAAAATAGAACACATGTCGGGAAGCGACAATTAAAAGAGAAAGAACCTAACCTAAGAACAGCAAAACAACAAAAGTGGACCAAGAAAATAATATATTTAAAGTTTCAGAAAAGTATTTACAATTTTATAAAAAAAATGAAATATGAAGATGATGGATGAAATGAGATTACAATTAGGTTTTAAAAAAAATAAAGGTAGGAGAATAGGACAATATAGTTTTATAGTGGAGCCTGGAGCCTCGCTGCTTTTGTAGAAATAGGCACACGCAGAGCTTGAGGTTTCTCAGCGGCGACGGCACGCAGCGCCTGGACTGGGCACACGCAGCGTCCGGAGCCGGCGCACGTAGCGCCTGGGGTAGATGCACTCAGTACTTGGAGAAGTAGTCGCCGCGCCCAGAGGTAGCGCGGGCAGTAGGTGCACTCAGCGCCTGGAGCAAGCAGTCGTAGCGTGCCCGAAGGTAGCGTGGCCCCGCGCTTGAAGCAGACTGCCGACGAATTCGGATGTAGATGGAGGCTTGCAGGATCCCGGGGCAAAGCGGCCCCGGGATAAGGCCTTTAGTAGATGTTTCTCGTTTGAGAACTGAAGCGAGACTGTCCTGTATTCTCCAATTGCTCGGCTTTTATACGTTTTTAGAGAGAACGAGAAATTATTTAAATTAAAACGAAATTTATTGTAAATGACCTACAGCCAAAGAGTATTTATGTAGAAAGAACATCATACCAGAGACGAATTTGAATAAAAGTTACCATAACAACGACATAAATAATAGTTGTCATATTTAGCAATTTTTGGTTTTTGGACTATTATTAAGAAACTATTACATTTTAGTAAGAAATGAGATATTATTCACATAGGAAAAACTAATGCACGGCAGCGTGCACGAAGCCTGAAATTGTAGAGTTACAGAGAATTCAATAAAAGACCAAAAAAGGTAAGACTCCATTGACAGCTATTTTAAAAGTACTAAATAGTGTGAAAATACGCAGTAAAATGATATGTTATTGTGTAAAATCGTTACAGGATCCTATATAAATAAAGGTGATGCAAAATATAAATGCAGAAAATCAAAAACAGAATGAAAAAAATAGTATAAAGTGATGCAAAACATGAATGCAGAATATCAAAACAGAATAGAGAATTAGTGTACAATGAAATGTAAGTAGCATAACACTACACACAGTGCATTTCAAGTGATGGTTAGTACACTCTATACACTATAGCCTTTGTAAAGTCCACTGTTGAACAGAGGCCTCCATAGATTGTCTCATATGCAAATATCCCCATCTTGGTCATAGTTGCTATGCTTGGCAGACAGTTTTATTGTTTTGAGGTGTTATCACTAGTTAGGCTGAACATAGGCCATCCCCATAGTTAGCCTTATAAGGGGGATAGATAAGAACCACATTATTTTAATTTTATAGTTGTATTAGGAAGACACTACTGTCTATCTCTTAGTTTGTTTCGCTTTGTCACCTCTTCTGACACCTATGAGACAATATGAGATAGTGGATATTCTTACACCGCCACAACACGCTCAGATAGTTTATTATTTGTGTAAGAAAACACTGCAAGGAAACTAAACTGGGAAATCATTATCATCATCTCAATACTTCATAAGTCTACTGCTGAACATATCCCCCATATTTATATGTGGTAGAGCCATGCTGCAGCTACATTAGTAGTATAGTTGTAGCACAAATGGGTTGGCTCGACCGGGGTAGGACCACACTCTCACAGAATACCAGCGTAAAATAGCAGCTTAACACTGCTGTGTTTCGTATGGTGAGTGTAGAGAACCGGAGCCCCATTTTACTGGATAAGAGGCATTCCATCTTAGTCCTGACGAGTGACAACGCATCTGCATTTTAATTCGCAAACGAAGATAGATGTAGATGTCTATGGGCCACAGCAACCACTTACCATCAGGTGGACTCTGTGCTCATTTGTTACTCAATCCTATAAAGAAAAAATTCTACTTAACGTGGTTCAGAGCCACCTGCATCCATCAACTATCTACATGTCTTACTAGGATGTCACTCCATGTGGTGGGGGCAGCTCTTCACTCTATTTAGTGGTACAAGGCTGCCACTCAAAAGCTTTTCTTCTCTTATTGGTTCATTGAGCATACAGACAGCCCATTTATATAAAATATAAATGTGATATTTATTTTTTCTATTGTGTTGGATTTATAGGTCTACAGAGAATGAGGTGATATCAACGGAGGCTCAGTTGGTGGCAACAGGTCCCGGTGCAGTTCGTTGGCTGAACCAGAAGTATGACTTTGTTGTGAGAAAATTGCAGTTGAATTATGGTAAGATATTTGTAAATACATGAACACAATGCCATTCCTTGTTGTGACAATGTAGAGAATCCATCACTCCATTTTGCTGCAAAAATGCCGATTAGGATGAGAAATTGATGTATTCATCCATACACACAGCAAGTGTACAACCACATTGTCCAAAAGTTGCTAAATAATTGCAGATGTCATAGGTATGATTGCTTGTAGTCGCTATTTAAATACAAATAATTAATTCTCCAATCGCCTGTGCAAGCTTTTATACCTAATAAGAGAAATATAAATTATAAAATAGCGTTTAACAATATTTCCAATGGAGAAAAGGCTTTATGCTGATAGTGTTTGCCATTGCCTTTTGCTTGCATTAATTAGTAAAAGAATTGACTGTAATACAGGTTTTTATACCTACATCAGGCACCAGTCTCTCACAAGTTAGGTATCAGTCTGGCAATTTTGTAATACCTGTTGTGAAGAGAAAATAAATTCATTCATTCATTCACTATGACACCTGCACATTTTATTAATTTGAGAGAGACCAATGTCGTTTTTGCCGTTTGCCATAAAATACAGAGCAACCAAGTCATCTGTTGTTTCCAATTAACGTTTGCTATCACGATAGAACATCACGTTGAAGCAATTCCGAACTTATGTGGCCATGTACATTCGGCATAGGTCGAAGAGAAAGTATTCTCGCAAGTATGTTTTTGTGATGTGTGCAGCCCCAGCATTTATTTGGAACAAGACTTGGACTGACTCAGACTGCAGACATCCATGAGCTACCATGGCCAGTTATCATTGGTGGCTTGCAAGTTTGTTTCTTTGTCTAAATTCTTATTTAAAAGAACATATTGGGTAACTTTATATAGTTTGACCGTGTTATTGTGGTGTAAGAATATCCGTTACCCTTTATCGTGCCGTGGGCGCCGAAGAGGGAAGCAAACCAGGAGAAGTGCAGCAGTGTCTTCTTAATAATAACTAAGATATAAAAACTGCGGCTGCCAAGCATGGCAACTATGGCAAATAGTAATGTCCTCCAGACCGAATTTCAGTCACGGCGGCAAGCCTCAATCTTGTCGATTATAGTGCCCAAGTGTACGCGAAAGCACAGGTGCACTCTCTATTCCCTCACTCTCATAGTCCAATGAGATGGCAAACCGAAATGACCAGAGAGAAATCAAGCACAGGACCAATGGCTTTACATGCTTTCCGAGGCATGGGTGTGAGACACCTCCAAGTTCCTGACTCCGGTCACTTAATAGGAATTTCTTTATAGAAAAACTCAATAACACTTGTTTTTTGGCTCGACCTGGATATCGAACCTGGGATCTCATAATCAATAGTCATACTACTACAATCACTAGACCAATGAGGTAGTAAATATGGTACATACATGTATTTATGTTTATTGTATTTGTTCAATTACAGATGCCGGTGTGAAACTGATGTACTCACTATCCGGGTGCATCCAGTGCGTATATCTAACTACCCCCAGTATGCAGCTTGCGTTCAATGCAGTTCCTCAATTTCTCTGCATAGAAACAGGTGAGTTTAACCTTATAAATAAATGTTAAATATTTAGAACTTATTTGTTAGAGCTAACACTTTGTTCGTGAACTATTAAGTCCCTCACTAAGCAAGAAAAAACGCCACATATTATGGAAGAGATATCATTTGTTAACGGGGACTTTTGCCCTGGAAAATGATGATTTACAAGTGGCGCAGCCTTTTCAAGCAAGGCAGAGACTCAATTGAATTTAAATTTATATGAGGTAGAGCCAAGATGCAGCTGTATTTTGCAATAAGAATAGAATTTGTTTACTTTTAAGGCTCCTTTTCTATCGACTTCAAACAGGAGGAGGTACTCAATTCGACTTTGTTTTTTTTAATGTGTGTTACCTCATAACTTTTTTCTGGGTGAACCGATTTCGATGATTCTTTTTTTATTTGAAAGCTGGTGCTTCACATGTCGTCGCATATAAATTTGATCAAGGTGTAACCAATAGTTTTTGAGTTATTCTTAATAATTTACATAGAAGTCGGTTGTACAAAATTTTTATTTTTTGTCTAGAAGTCTGTCTACCACCCTTTTACCTATTTCTGACGCCAAATACTACTATTTGCTGTGTTCCTGTCTGAAAGGTGTAACAGTATGGTTACAGCCTATGTGGCATTCTATCTTAGTCCTCAGAGATGAGAGACAATGCATCTGTAGCCTTTTTTGTTTGAATTTGGCTTAGGTGTCCATGGAGTGCAGGAGCCACACTCCATCAGGTGTACTTTGAGTTTCTTCGTCACTTGAGTTTTATAAAAAAATAATTAAACAATAATCGGCGATACGGATTTGGCGGATGGGGGCTAGGCTAGGCGACGTAGTGTAGACAGCCTTGGAGGCTACAAGGAAGCAAGATATAATAATATCCATCTCCCTCGCACTTTTCCTTATCTTGCCATGAAAGAAATATTATTTTATTTTAAATGACGCTTCATTTTAACAGACGCTAGTAATTAATTTATTTGTATTTGTTAATCAATAATATAATATATTTATCAATAATAATATACTAGGAAAGAAACATTGTTCCAACCAAGTGTTCCACGACCCTCACGCATGTTTTTTTTATAGGATAAGGGCATCAAACAAGCGCACAATCCACCTGATGGTAAGTGGTTGCTGTGGCCCATAGACATCTAGATCTATTCTCGATTACGAATCACAATGCAGATGTGTTGTCACCCGTGAGGACTAAGATCGAATGCCTTGTCTCCAGTAAAAAGCATCTCCGGTTCTCTACAAATCAAAATAAATATATTCCTTTTATTTTATAGGTATAGAGTTCAACAGCAGTATGTCGACTGTGAACGGTTCTGGTACATCCAGAATTAAGCACAATGTCACTCTGTTCCTTGCCGAGGATGGAAATGGGAAGTCTGTCATAGTTAGTGCTGGTATGTGATTTGTAATACTAAGTAAGGGGGATGGGGGGGGGGGGATATAGTTGCCATGCAATTCTTTTTTATTCAGTTGTTATAAGAGAGATGCTGCTGCCCATCTCCTGATTCAGGTTCCCCCTGTCGCCTGTTACGCGACATTCACGAGATTGGGATGTTTTCTAGCAGAGCCTATTAAAACTGTCCGAATTTGCTTGAACTTGATACACAAGTGATACGATTCGCGCTATAATTTTAATCCTCAGTTGATTTTTTTAATAATAGTGTTATTGCATAACATGGGCCTTTCTCGTTGTACGGTGGATTCACCTGAAGCGTCATGCTTGACAGGCGGCTGGACATTGGTATTGGCATGACGTCTCGGAACCTCTGACGCTGCGTCTGGGTATTTTATGTTTAACGTAAACTAGGTGTTATACCGCCATCTATTTGGGCGGGCCATAAGATTTTTCTAGAATTTTCCATAGTCGCCTCTTTCAACACCCACGGGACTAAATTGGTGCCGGCGAGGCGAGAACCCGGATTGCGGACCGCGAACTTTAAATTTACAGCGAGCGTTAAGCCCCTGAGCTACCACTTGTTCGGCGGTGAAGGAAAACATCGCGAGGAAAATGCTGGTCTGAGAAATTAAAAAATATGTTTCGAAGATAGCCAACACGCTTTGGTGAAGCGCGGCGGACACTTCCTTGCAACACCACTTAAAATTTTGCTGCAAAAGGCTGTACTTTACTTTACTTTTACCACCACATGGCAATGAGTGCTATTAATATTCTTCCACTCACCAGATGTCGCTAGTTGTGACTAAAGTAATATTTTTTTGTTGCATAATGTCAGTGAGTTGAGAAATTAGTTTTAAATAATAGTTTATCATTATCTAGAGTATTATGTTAATATACAATACAATGCGTCAGTGGTTTGATTTTTAGGTTTTTGCACTTTATATATCGTTTTATTAATTTTTCTACGTTTAGTTATATTTATAGTTTGGATTATTCATTTCTAATCTATTTAATATAAAATATAACTAATGATATGGAAAGAAACCTTAAAATTTACATTTTCCTAAGAAATTATCGTACACACTATGAAATCTGTCAAATATTTTACCTCACTGTAAAGTGGCGCCGCCCTGGTGACAGAAAAAGTCGTAGATGACCTCATTGAATTGCTATGTCATTGAATCTAAAAAAAAAACTAGCTGGGCTACTTAACTAGGCATTTTAATTTGCATGTTTTGTTTCGTCATCAGGCATATCAACGTTGATTGGTGAGGATCTCACGTGGCTGCTGGATACCTTCAAGTCCTGCAATCCGGCATGGCGACAAGTGCGATGTGTCGTGTGTGATCCCACTAAGAGTGAACAGGTGATTAATATTTATTAACAGTTTGATTCCAATGCGTCGACAACTGAGGGGCGGAGCTAGCCATCTCTCTGGCAGGGTTGGAAAAAAAACAGTTTTATTTTAAAAAAGAACAAAACATCATGTTTAAATCAAAAAACAAAAAAAAACACGTTTTAAATCAATTTTTCATAAATGTTTTATTTGAAATGAAACATTTTTTTACCCTACCAAGTCTTTCCCGCAATACTTGCACTTCACCCTGAGTGTTTTTGCACCACCCCCTGTTGTAGATGCAGACAGTTCTGTGAAGTACTGCCAAAGCAAATCCTTTTTTCATCCTGTAGACATTCTTTCTTTTGGAAGGGCAGGCAGGCAGAATGCAGATCCAGAGTATTCCAGATTGATAATACTTAAATCAAACAAATAAATACTAAACGAACGAAACTCAGTCAAATTATCTATCACTCACTAGTCATTACAGTCTCACTGAATAATCTACAATGACAATAAGAAATATACCGCAGTACAATACAAGCGGAGCGAACTATCTTCATCCCTTTCCCATTTACTCAGAGTAGAAAAATACCTTACTCGTTCGCTCATTGTAGTCTGCTGGGGTAATCCCCGTCAGCCGCCAGGTGGAATTGCCATTACAATTTACAATATACCTTAAAATTATAATGTTGCCAATAAAAAGTTTTAAAAAGTACGAAAAAAAATAGTTAGGATTAATTATAATGTTGTAAAACTTAACGTTTTTTATATATGTTTTAAACATGTTTAAAACAAAATGTTTTAAAACGTGTTTTAAACAGGTATGTATTTTGTCCAGTGTTTTAAACAGTGTTTTAAACACTTGTTTTAAACAAACGTTTTAAACATTGCCAACCCTGCTCTCTGGTGATCCGGTGTTAAAATAGAGAGGAAGAATTAAGTCAGTAATTAATTAAAAAGTCATATAAAACACAGCAGCCTCATACAGATATTTAATGCTGGCGTTTTGTGCCAGTGTGGTCCTTCCACAGTACACAGTAGAGTTGACCAATGCAACAACAATAACACCAAAGAGAATATAATCACTACGTTTAAGAGGTGGGACTTCCTAACAAAAAGTAAATGTATGAAATTGCGCCAAGCAACTCTACCAACATCCAAGACATTACATTTAATTTTTTACAAACAGTGCTGAAAACATAGGCGAATTATAATAGTGCTGTAAATGACTATCCTCGTATAATTTTCTGCCGACTTCCAAAAAAGAGACGGTACTCAATTCGACTGTATTTTTTTTGTTTTTTTTATGTGTGTTACCTCAACTTTTTACTGGGTGGACCGATTTCGATAATTCTTTTTTTATTTGAAAGCTAGTAGTTCTCGTGTGGTCCCATATGAATTTGATCAAGGTCAAGCCAATAGTTTTTGAGTTATTCTTAATAACTTATATTGAAGTCGGCTGTACAAAGTTTTTAATTTTAAATTATATCGATGTAACATCTATCGATATATTGTTTATCGATATTTTTACATAATAAAAGTTAGATCTCTATACTGAATGATTTATGCAATATAAAACCATTATGAAAGTAATAATTATTAGGTGGGGATTAAGTAAAAATGCCAATCAGGATAAGAAATCAATGTATTTACCACAACAGTTTGTTAGTATATTTACAATTATTAAGTACAAAAATGTGTGTGTATAAACAAGTGGTAAATTTAAAAATTTTGTTTGACCTACTTCAATATAAATATAATGAGAACATCGTTTATGTAGTTGAAGTCATATAAGAACTAATTATTAAGGATAATTCAAAAACTACAGGTCAGATCTTTATCAAATTTATATGGGACAACATGAGACCCAGCTTTCAAATAAAAAAGAATAATCAAAATCGGTGCACCTAGAAGAAAAGTTCTAAAATATACAATTAAAAAAAAACTACTCGAATTGAGAACTTCCTCCTTTTTTTTGAAGTCGGTTGAAAAATAATGCACAACTAAATTAGTAGTTTAAGTGGCTTTTATTATATAGGAATGGGCAAACGAGCATATATTTTAGTTTGATATCCGTATTGTGTAGTCGTTCCCAAAGCATTCACGATCCCGATTTTCAGGTTTCTTCTCGCCTAAATGTGATTCAACGCTTTATTCTTAATCAGATACAAACCATAACTTATGGAAAGTATAAAATATTTTTTCTTCTGCTTTTCAAATAATCTCCTAAGTTTTCTTCAGTTATCGCCAAGGATATATTCATAATTTTGCATTCATTTCTAATTAACAATAAGCTTAAGCGCTGTATTAACTCATCGACAATAGAGCTTCTGTGACTTTCTCATATCCAACTAAATTCTAAGGTGACTAATATTAAGGTTTTTACAAAAGTGCATAAATCTTGTCTATACAAACATGCTAACACTTCCTCTTGAAAAATATTTGTCGCCAAATCTATTGTTTCACACAACTTGTTTGTGGGATATCTGAGTGATTGTTTTTCGTTCCACCACTCCCTTAGCAAAATATAATTATAAATGGGATGTTCTTTTGGACTAGAAACAGTCAATGAAGCCTCACATTCTCTACAACTAATGTTTTTAAGAACAGCGTATACTAAGTAACCACTTACTTAAACAGTCGGTTGTTTATCAAATGATTTGAAAAATGCATTAATTTCTTCTAATTCCAGCTCTTTATTTAGAATATAGTCTGCGATTTGGAATTGCGGTACTGTTTCTCCTGAGGTAAACGCTGAACTATCATGGGATTGGGAATTCCTAACTTGGTTTGTAGGTTTTAAGACTGGAAATACAATATCATTGAAATCAAACAGTACATTGTTACTGTCTTTCTCACAGTTGAACCCTTTACTTAGCGGCGTGCTGAGGCGAGTCAGTATTGATGATTTTAATGCTCCCTAAAAATGATGGCAAGTTGGATTTCTATTTGTTGGACTATGTTGCCTTATTATTTCAAATAAGTTTTCGAGGGCGTCTTGATTTAGCTGTCTTAAATTTAGATATTTAAAACCTTTTGAAGCAACATACTCCCAGATACATTCCAGAGATTTTATTTTTATTAGGTAGCCGTTAATGCATCGAACATTTTTTAATCTGATGTCGCTATCGGATTTAAAAAAAAATCCGTTTTTAGTATTTCCTTGTACTTTGGTCAATGTTGGTGGTGAAAACTGTTTTTGCTAACATTTGTCCGTAACCTTTTTTCACATCATTTTTAGAAGCTGGTCTATTGGTGCAGTCAAACAAATTATCGAGCAATTCAATTACTTCAGCAGTTTGTAAAAGAGCATTGCTTTGTTCTTTATTTTCAGTGTTCTCAGATATCAATTTCAAAATAGCAGCTATTGTGTTGCTCAAAATTTGTGCGGCTGTTTTTACCCCCATTTTAGCACGATATTTCGGAGCAACATCCATTTTTGTTATTTTAGTAAATCTCAGCTTCATTCGGTTTTTTTCTTCGACCTGGATCAAATGAGACCATTGAGTTTTTTTATTATTCAGCATCATAACAGCCTGAAGAAAGCTGTTCCTGATAGACTTAAATAGATGAGGCACATCATAAATAATGTATATTTTTTCTTCGTTTAGTAAAAAATAATTATGATCTAGAGGAAGACCACTTCTCTTTTTGAGTAAGTTTAATGCACCTACATTTGTAGGACCCTAATCGCAAACTGTTGAGAGAACTTGATATCCAATTGAATTGATGGCGTTGATATTGGTATTTATTATATTAGCCAAATTTTTAGATGAGATTGTTCCTTTAGTAAAATAATAAGAAAAGGGCTGCTTAATTTTTTTATAAATGCCTTGTAACATAAAAACAAGAGCGTGGTCAGCGATACGTTCAGAATGGCCTCCACTGTTACCTAAATCTTCGTAACCATCAATTTGATCTAAAGTAGGATTGTAAATAAGCCGTTTTTTTTAAAGCAATTTCATCATAAAAGAGGGCGCAATATTTTTCTTTTTCTGACAATTGCTCAGCTTTTCTTTTTAAATGGTCCATATTTTCTAATACACTCTGTAAGGTGCGAATGCTTGGCATTGGCAATAACTGACTTAAATATTTATACGATTTTGTTGACTTTTTATAAATTGTTAAGCTACACTTTTATTTAAGTTTGACCATCTCTTGCCATGCGGTTTACGTTTCTGATTTTTTACAGTCGATTGAATAAGGCTCTTTAACACTGGCGATTCAATTTTTTCTACTTCTTTTACTGTTTTCTTTAGATGTTTATTTATTCTTTTATAATTCTGTAATTGCCTTAAAGGTTTTTTTTTTCTGAGGAGAGACAGATTTAGCTGCAAAAATAAATTATATTAATATAGTTTAATAGTACAAAGTGTAAAAGCTAATATGTCAAAATTCTTCTTCTTCTTTACTTTTTGGCTTCTCTTAAAAGAATTCTGCCAATGTCAAGTCAGTCATGGAAGTGACAACAAGGTAAATAAAATCATTTTTCTTATACTTTTTTTTTGTGATTGGCTTCTAATCTACAACAAAAGACAGCACAAACATTTATATTTCTACCACCAACAATGATTAGTTTTATGTTACAACTTAATACGATTAGTATAAATAAAATCACATAAAATATGAACAAATGAGGAGAACACGAGAGACAGCAGACAGGTAGAATTAGTAGGACGCGTGATGTTTTGAGGAAGGATATCATACAAGGAGAACTTCAGTCGAGGACATTCGAAAAATATGTGATCGGTGGAACCTTCATCAAGACCACATTCGCATAAAGAATTATCCCTTATCCTTAATTTGGCTAGGAGTACCGGTGTGCAAGAATGACCAAAGCGAAGACGGCAAATGGTTGATGTAGTAAATTTATTAGCTTCACGATAATGGAAAAACCAAGGTTTGTATGGGATTGTGTCTTGGACCCGAGTGTAGTGTTTACATTTTATGGTTTTTGTTTGGTCCCAGAGACCTTGCCAAGATGCCATGAAGTCAGATCTTGCTTGTGGAAGCAGGTCATGGGGGAAAACTTGGTACTGAGAGAGGATACCTGTTTGTGTTGCTTTCTTAGCCAAGAAATCAGCACACTCATTACCACGTATCCCAGAATGGCCTGGAATCCAAGTCAAATCAACTTTTAGGCCCTTTTTGAGAAGATTGGAGATTGAATATTTAAAAACTTTATACAGCTTTTTAAAAGACATGGTATATCTTTATGTCGCCAGTATGGGGAAATTGAAATTTGTTGATGAAGTGAGTGTAGTATATGGGACAGTGGATGGTTATGAAGAAAACACTTTTTGAACCAGAATTTGTCTGATAGGTACTGCCTGCGAAGAAAGAGATGACCCTCACCACATTCGACCTGGAGAGCGTTAATGGGGGTAGATTTCATTTCTCCTGTTATAATGCGAAGGCATTTTTCCAAACAAGGGGAGGCTGGAGAGCGAGGTGACAGACTCTCACAGAATAATAGCCATGCTTTTTTCTTCTTCTCCGAGAATGTTTTTTTGGCTTGAGCGGCTATTTTTTATAATTTATAAAGTTTTACATGGACATATTTGCAGAGTACTGTTGTTCAGCATCTTTGCGTTTTTTAACAATAGAAGAGCTGCATCCACCAAGGAGGTGAGGAAATTTTGTTAAGGGGAATAGATTTTGTAGCAGATTCATTCAGAAGGCTGATAAAATCAGAGTTAGGCATGTTGCAAGTTAATGTGGGACACTGGAGGGAGAGAATGAATGAATTCCTTTAGTTTCTATATCAGAACGATATAATTCCCAGTTGGCTTTGGACACGTTAAACTTGGAGATGCATGATTTATTCTTAGTGGGAAGGCTTCTATTAGACAAAGACAAAAGGATAGGGAAGTGGTCACTACCAAAGGTGGACGATAGAGTGCTCCAATTGATACTTGCAGCTAGATTAGCAGAACAGAGGGATAGATCTACAACAGAATTAGGACTTTGGGAGGGATAGACCATGCGGGTGGGAGACCCATTATTCACAATGCAAAGGTTAAACTCATTAAAGACGTTTATTAAAAGATAGGAGAAAGAATCATTTTTATGAGAACCCCACAGTATGTTGTGACTATTGAAGTTTCCGATTATAATAAAAGGAGGGGATATGCTAGACAGGATTAAGTTAAGCTCTGGGATACAGGCAGGAGTAGGGTTGGAAATATATATTGACACAATAGGGTATTTAACACCGTGTAAAAAAAAATGAAAGAAATATATTTATGATAGATTTTGTAAAAAGTAAACGAGAAATATTGATTTCTATTTATAAAAATGCATTATAAATTTTATATTTCAATTTAAAGAATATTTTTTTTTACCTATGCCTCAAATCTGCAAAACGATGTCCGCCATATTAGATAGCGTCGTGACGTCATTAGGTCAAAGAACTGGGTTATGTGCTGTGTACTAACTAGCTAATTTCGAAATTTTTCAAGTTATCTTTACGATTCTTGACTTTATTCCGAATTTTATTGAAAAGGCATCATGGAAGATGCATTCATAAAAGCGAATTTATTACTACGCTTTTAGCACTAATGTTATAAATATTATAATATAAGCTTAGATGAGAAAAACTTTTTGTTATATTTTTTTGTTCAAACCCTCAGACGAAATAAAAAGTCACATTTTATTTGGTCTTAGTACAAACCATGTCTTTATTCCCATATAATAGAAGAAAACAGGAATTAAGTAAAACACTGCACTGCACTTGCAAGGGCTATCAAAATGGCCCACAAAGGGCGGGACAGACGAGCGATTAACCTAATCTATTACAAAATTTGACTTGCAATAGGTACCTATCATGCCATGATGTTTTGTTTTGTTTAAACGATAGTTAAATATTAGTCATACTTACATCAAAGTGATCTTCACAGAAGTATAGTTTAGATTTCGTAGACAATGCCTTCGGGTCTCTTCTTGCCAGTTTTAATCAAGCATTTCTCATATTTAAATCAGTTGGCACTTTAATCCATAACTTCCCCGGCGTTCTTATGCCTGTATTTTTGCAATCAGGCACAACACAACAATGATATAAATGATAATTCATTATTAAACATTCAAAAGTATCTTCTTCCTTTCCAAAATTGTCAAAATTCTAGGACAGTGACGTCACGAGTTGAACAGTATGGCGGCTAGCGTTTTCACGCGAAAATTTAAAACGGTAGATTAAATATAATTTTTATGTCACTATTCGGTTTATAAAATTTATATAAAAATTATAGTGGTTCATTATCATTCTAGGATACATTTAAAACACTTTTTGACAATGGGTGTAATACCCTATTGTGATGTTCATTACTTTTACAGCTGTTGCATTAATATTCTCTTGCAGAGGTGGAAGGGGAATTGAGCAAGAGGTAAGATTTCTATTTAGAAGAATCATAGTGCCGCCATAGCCATCGCTGCGGTCGTCACGGATGCACGAAAAACCAGGGATTCTAAACCAAAAACAGGTCTTAGCCAGGTTTCCGCAATAGCAATGACTGAGAGGTTATGACTATTTATCAAATTAATTCGTTTAGATTTCTTGTTCTTGATGCTCCGACAGTTCCACTGGAGGATGTGCAGGCGATTGAATTTTATAAATTTTTTGGAAGAGCACGTCAATTTTATTTCTCACGTTCAACGGTAGGTGTATATCGTCAAATTTGCCAATTATATCAGAGATGGAAGACACAAGGTTTTCCAGGAGATTATCGTTAGAGGATAAATTAGCTTGAAGAGCATGACCATTTGGAAGGGAAGAGGTAGGGGTTTTTATAATATTGTTGTGTGCTACCTTATCATAGCCTACAGAATTTGGAACAGGTCTAGTTGGGTTAATTCTGTAAACAGTCTTTCTATAAGATTGAGAAGCATGAGGAGCAGGGTGAATACTTGATAACTGTAGTGATGAAGTGGGTAGGCGAGGGATCCCTAAAGATGCAGCTACATCAGCGTAAGGTCTTCTAACTGCAGGGAATCGAGCAGATGCCTCTAGGTATGAAATATTTTCTTGGGACATGACCAGTTTAATGCCTTTTTGTCTTGTATGTTCAGGGCAACTTTTATCATTTGCCAAGTGATTGGCAGAGCAGAACAGGCATGTTGGGACATCTGTAACACAATTATCTCCAGTGTGCTCTTTTGAGCATTTGAAGCAGCGTGGTTTTGATCTGCACTGAGTCTTTACATGTCCAAAGCGACAACACTTCAGACACTGTATGGAAGGGAGTATGTAGGTTTCGACAGGAATTGAGGTGTAAAAGCAGTATAAGTGAGAAGGAAGCTCTTGGCCTGAAAATGTAAGGACAACGGTTTGGGTGGCCACCTACTCAATATCATCGCCTTTCTTTACTTTTCGGTGTAATCTCCTAGCCTTTATAATTTCTCCTCTACCAGGGGGTAGTTCCGACTCACACACCAGCTCCTCCATGGAAATATCGGTTGGTATACCTCTAACAACACCCATTCTGGTAACATTGAAGGTTGGGATGACTGCTGATAGTTTATATTTAGCAAGAAAGGATGATTCGATAAAGTTATTGGCATCTGTAGCAGTTTTAAAAGCTATTGAGACCCTGTTACGACCTAAATTCGTTATGCTTTGTTTTTCAAGATTGGAAACCTTGTTTTGGGATAGGATATGGCCGATCTTGATAGGTCGGATTGTATAACCAGTAAAGGATCGTGTTCAATACGCTTAAGGTGAATTGTAAAAGGCCCTTTATCACTATCTGTGTATTTTTGCTTTTCTAGGAAATCAGGGTGGGTGTAAATATTTTGATATGACGCTAAAGGCGTGTCATCATGACAAACTTTTTTTTATGAATGCTTGGTGTTATATCCGTACATTTACGTTTAGAGGGACCGAAACCAGATGGATTGTCTTTATCCGGTGGTTCCGAATCCACCCCGTCAACGTCCATCGTGTTAGTTAAGAATACATAAATTGATTAACTATCGCTACTTACCAAAAATACGTTAATGAACAACACAACACAAATTTATATAATAACAAACACAGAAGACGGCAAAGGTATTAACGAAGCTCAACACAAAAATATATCCGAAAATAGCTGAAACACGTGTGACTACCAATCACTCTGACAGCAGAATCCTATGTCAAAATTATAGGATCTTACATTTATAAGTAATGAGGGCATCCACGACTTTTTCTGCCACCAGGGCGGCGCCACTTTACAGTGAGGTAAAATATTTGACAGATTTCATAGCGGGGATGACATTTTTTAGGAAAATGTAATCTCTAAGGTTTCTTTCTGTATTATTAGTTATATTTTATATTAATTACATTAGAAATGAATAAACCAAACTATAAAATATTACTAAAAGCCGATTTTTTTTTAAAAGAGTTATAAAGTGCAAAAAATTAAAAATGAAACCACTGACGCATTGTGTTGTGTATTAATATAATATTTTAGATAATGTTAATCTATTATTTAAAACTAATTTCTCAATTAACTGACATTATGTAACAAAAAACTTTACCTCGGTCAACACTAGCGACAGTGGAAGATTATTAGCCCTCATTGAATTTGCTGCCGCGGGTTCAGGCATCTGCTCATTTTTATTATTAATTTGTGATATTGATTGTAATAAAGCTGCTGCAATAAAAAAAGATCGTTAAACATATTGCTATTAATACAAAGGTAATATAAATTATTATTATATAGTTATACTAGCTGTGCCCCGCGGTTTCACCCGCGTCATCACGTGTTGGAGGTGCGCGACATGACCTAGTTCAAGCATTTTATAATTGCAATTAAATATTTTATTTGATAGCTATGGATGGAAAAATTGGCATAATTAATGGAGTACTTTTACCTGTCGGCATATTATGTATGATGTAGAGCGAAGTTAAGTTTTATCCATTATCCCTACCCCTCCCGATTGAGCAGTTCTCGCAGTTCTCACCGCGCGGCTAAGGTTTATGTGTGGTTCGCGCGCCCAGCCAAGTATTGAATTATTTGCATACCTTAAGCGAAAGCGCAAGGTAATATTCTACTATCGCCTAAAAATTAAAATTCCAACATTTTATCGAATAAAATCGTATCTAGCAATCATATTATACATATAAATGATATAAAAAGCACAATGTTAGAAAGATAAATGATTGTTGAACTTATTAATAATTTTTTTAAATCGATTAATTGCTATTTTTAAATAAAAAAAAGGGTTTTAGGGGCTTATGGTGTGGATTTATCATGTCCCTGTGGCTTGTAAACACTATAACTTATGAAAATATCAATTTTGTTTAACTCAATCTATTCTTTAATCTCTTCATCTATCATGTGGGAAGCCACTGAATGTAAATAGCAGTGTAATTTTGTTTTGTTTAGCTATAATTAATTTTTTTCGGCTCCAAAATGGCGAAATTTTCGTTGATTTGGTTGCCTCGTATATAAATTGTTTCTGTAAATGGGGATCTACAGCCACAGAGTAGTTTAGTTCACAGAGTACCTTTGTATTAAGTTTAGTTCGGCTTCAGTCGCCGTCGTGAGTGGACATGGTTTCGGTTGTTTTCAGCGGCTCAAAAAGATCGCTGTACAAATACACAATATTCGAATAACCAAATTTCCTAAATACTTGATTATAATAATAATAAGAGATTTTTTTATTACAATATTTAAAAGCACAGAATAAATAATAGTAGTATGTACTAAAAGTAAGTAGCATAATTTTTTTGTCATGGGTGACATTTTCATGCTTTTCGAGGGTGTCGAAACCGATAGGGTTGTCGAAATGTAAATCCAAGATGGCGGCCGCAATAGGTATCAATTTTTTCATCATGGGTGTCATTTTCATGGTTTTCGAGGGTGCTGAAGCCGATAGTGCTGTCGAAATGTAAATCCAAGGTGGAGGCTGCAATAGGTATAAAATTTTTCATCATAGGTGTCATTTTCATGGTTTTCGAGGGTGTTGAAGCTGATAGTGCTGTCGAAATGTAAATCCAAGATGGCTGCTGAATTAGGTATCAATTTATTCATCATGGGTGTCATTTTCATGGTTTTCAAGGGTGTTGAAGCCGGTAGTGCTGTCAAAATGTAAATCCAAGATGGCGGCTGCAAAATATATAAATTTTTTCATCTTGGGTGTCATTTTCATGGTTTTCGAAGGTGTTGAAACCGATAGTGCTGTCGAAATGTAAATCCAAGGTGGCGGCTGCAATAGGTATCAATTTTTTTATCATGGGTGTCATTTTCATGGTTTTCGAGAGAGTTGAAGCCGATAGGGTTGTAAAAATGTAAATCCAAGGTGGCGGCTGTAATGGGTATCAATTTTTTCATCATGGGTGTCATTTTCATGGGTTTCGAGGGTGTTGAAGCCGATAGTGCTGTCGAAATGTAAATCCAAGATGGCGGCTGAAGTAGGTACCAATTTTTTCATCATGGGTGTCATTTTCATGGTTTTTGAGGGTGTTGAAGCCGATAGTGCTATCGAAATGTAAATCCAAGATGGCGGCTGCAATAGATATAAATTTTTTCATTATTGGTGTCATTTTCATGGTTTTCGGGGGTGCTGATGCCGATAGTGCTGTCAAAATGTAAATCCAAGGTGGCGGCTGCAATAGGTATAATTATTTCATCATGGGTGTCGTTTTCATGGGTTTCGAGGGTGTTGAAGCCGATAGTGCTGTCCTAATGTAAATCCAAGATGGTGGCTGCAATAGATATCAATTTTTTCATCATGAGTGTCATTTTCATGGTTTTCGAGGGTGCTGAAGCCGATAGTGCTGTCGAAATGTAAATCCAAGATGGCGGCTGCAATAGTTATCAATTTTTTCATCATGGGTGTCATTTTCATGGTTTTCGAGAGTTTTGAAGCCGATAGTGCTGTCGAAATGTAAATCCAAGATGGCGGCTGCAATAGGTATCAATTTTTTCATTATGGGTGTCATTTTCATGGTTTTCGAGGGTGTTGAAGCCGATAGTGCTGTCGAAATGTATTTAAACTACTTTATTAATTCCGTATAATCATGTTATACGTAATTTTTTTAATGCGCTTAAGGTATGCCCAATTGGATTTACCAATATATATTTTAATTTTACATTATCTCTTAAACTATGCGTCCAAATAACATGGTATAAAGAACAAAGTTTATCTTCATAAAATTGTCTTGATGATGAAATAACTTTCGTTCGCAAGGATAAATAGGCCATGCCTAATAATAACGCTCATAAATCCCTTTATTAATTTTCAATATTTTTTGTCATAAAATACCTGATTATGGCTTATGTATAAGAAATAGACATATGGTATCACGGACTTTTTTTTAGACGGAGTAAAGATCTATATTTTTCTAGAACATTGTATTTACGTATCCCTGACGATAACACCAGCGTCCGCGGATAAATCATTTCTGGAGTGCTTTTTCTTCTGACTTGCTTAAAAAATATCCATATTTTAGGCTAGCTGAGTGATATAGCTTAATGCTAGATAGCCTATACTATTCCACGTGAATCTGGCTATAATATACAAAAAGAATTTTTCAAATCGGACTGGTAGCTTCAGAGATTAGCGCGTTTAAGGACGCGTTTGCAAAATTGATAGGTATAGAATCGAACTACTAGATTGACACGGGTCACACACACAAGTGTACGCACGGTTAGCAGCGGGAATCGTAATCAAGTAAAATATTTTGATACTTTGAAAGATTGATTTTTTTCTCATTTCTTATACCTACCAAAATATAGTTAGATACGAAATTCGAATACCTATCTATGTGATCTGAAAGTGTACTTCGGTGAGTGCTGCTGGAACTCCTGGTGCAAGAGTAGACTAAGGTGTGCCGAGTTTAGGCTCGTTTTGTTAGTAATGATGAGACCTTACCTCCGGACTTGATGAAGAGACCTGGTGGTGTACTTCAGTGACTGCTGCTGGAACTCCTGGACGAGTAGAACTAAGTGTGCCGAGTTTGTGCTCGTTTTGTTAGTTATGATGAGACCTTACCTCCGGACTTGATGGAGAGACCTGATGGTGTACTTCAGTGACAGCTACTATGTAACTCCTCGACGAGCAGAACTAGGTGTGCTAAGTTTGGGCTCAACTTGCTAGTTATGATGAGACCTTACCTCTGGACTTGATGGAGTAACCTGAAGGTACACATCAGTGACTGTGTGTGAAGTGACCAATTTTTTCATCATGGGTGTCATTTTCATGATTTTTGAGGGTGTTGAAGCCGATAGTGCTATCGAAATGTAAATCCAAGATGGCGGCTGCAATAGATATAAATTTTTTCATCATTGGTGTCATTTTCATGGTTTTCGGGGGTGCTGATGCCGATAGTGCTGTCAAAATGTAAATCCAAGGTGGCGGCTGCAATAGGTATAATTATTTCATCATGGGTGTCGTTTTCATGGGTTTCGAGGGTGTTGAAGCCGATAGTGCTGTCCTAATGTAAATCCAAGATGGTGGCTGCAATAGATATCAATTTTTTCATCATGGGTGTCATTTTCATGGTTTTCGAGGGTGCTGAAGCCGATAGTGCTGTCGAAATGTAAATCCAAGATGGCGGCTGCAATAGGTATCAATTTTTTTATCATGGGTGTCATTTTCATGGTTTACGAGAGTGTTGAAGCCGATAGTACTGTCGAAATGTAAATCCAAGATGGCGGCTGCAATAGGTATCAATTTTTTCATCATGGGTGTCATTTTCATGGTTTTCGAGGGTGTTGAAGCCGATAGTGCTGTCGAAATGTATTTAAACTACTTTATTAATTCCGTATAATCATGTTATACGTAATTTTTTTAATGCGCTTAAGGTATGCCCAATTGGATTTACCAATATATATTTTAATTTTACATTATCTCTTAAACTATGCGTCCAAATAACATGGTATAAAGAACAAAGTTTATCTTCATAAAATTGTCTTGATGATGAAATAACTTTCGTTCGCAAGGATAAATAGGCCATGCCTAATAATAACGCTCATAAATCCCTTTATTAATTTTCAATATTTTTTGTCATAAAATACCTGATTATGGCTTATGTATAAGAAATAGACATATAGTATCACGGACTTTTTTTTAGACGGAGTAAAGATCTATATTTTTCTAGAACATTGTATTTACGTATCCCTGACGATAACACCAGCGTACGCGGATAAATCATTTCGGGAGTGCTTTTTCTTCTGACTTGCTTAAAAAATATCTATATTTTAGGCTAGCTGAGTGATATAGCTTAATGCTAGATAGCCTATACTATTCCACGTGAATCTGGCTATAATATACAAAAAGAATTTTTCAAATCGGACTGGTAGCTTCAGAGATTAGCGCGTTTAAGGACGCGTTTGCAAAATTGATAGGTATAGAATCGAACTACTACATTGACACGGGTCACACACACAAGTATACGCACGGTTAGCAGCGGGAATCGTAATCAAGTAAAATATTTTGATACTTTGAAAGATTGATTTTTTTCTCATTTCTTATACCTACCAAAATATAGTTAGATACGAAATTCGAATACCTATCTATGTGATCTGAAAGTGTACTTCGGTGAGTGCTGCTGGAACTCCTGGTGCAAGAGTAGAATAAGGTGTGCCGAGTTTAGGCTCGTTTTGTTAGTAATGATGAGACCTTACCTCCGGACTTGATGAAGAGACCTGATGGTGTACTTCAGTGACTGCAGCTGGAACTCCTGGACGAGTAGAACTAAGTGTGCCGAGTTTGTACTCGTTTCGTTAGTTATGATGAGACCTTACCTCCGGACTTGATGAAGAGACCTGGTGGTGTACTTCAGTGACTGCTGCTGGAACTCCTGGACGAGTAGAACTAAGTGTGCCGAGTTTGTGCTCGTTTTGTTAGTTATGATGAGACCTTACCTCCGGACTTGATGGAGAGACCTGATGGTGTACTTCAGTGACAGCTACTATGTAACTCCTCGACGAGCAGAACTAGGTGTGCTAAGTTTGGGCTCAACTTGCTAGTTATGATGAGACCTTACCTCTGGACTTGATGGAGTGACCTGAAGGTACACATCATTGACTGCTGCTCTGTAACTCGCACACCTAGTTGTACTCGTCCAGGTGTTCCCGTAGCAGTCACCGAAGTACACCATCGGGTTTCTCCATCAAGCATGGAGGTAAGGCCTCATCATAACTATCAAGTCGAGCCCAACCTTGGCATACCTAGTTCTACTCGTCAAGGAGTTACAGAGTAGCAGTCACTGAAGTACACCTTCAGGTCACTCCACCGAGTCCGGAGGTAAGGTTTTATCATAACTAACAAAACTAGCCCAAATTTGACAGCTGGTTCTACTCGTCCAGGAGTTCCAGTAACAGTAACCGATGTGCACCTTCAGGTCACTCCATCAAGTCCGGAGGCAACTTCTCATCATAACTAACAAAACGAACCCAAATACGACACACTTAGTTCTACTCGTCCCGGAGTTCCAGTAGCAGTCACTGATGTACACCTTCAGGTCATTACATCAAGTCCGGAGGTAAGGTCGCATCATAAGTAACAAAATGAGTCCAAACTCGGCACACCTAGTTCTACTCGTCCAGGTGTTCCCGTAGTAGTCACCGAAGTACACCATCAGGTTTCTCCATCAAGCCCGGAGGTTAGATCTCATCATAACTAACAAAACGAGTACAAACTCGGCACACTTAGTTCTACTCGTCCAGGAGTTGCAGTAGCAGTCACCGAAGTGCACCTTCAGATCTCTCCATCAAGTCCGGTGGTAAGGTCTCATCATAACTAGCAAGTTGAGCCCAAACTTTGCACACCTAGTTCTACTCGTCGAGGAGTTACAGAGTAGCAGTCACTGAAGTACACCATCAGGTCTTTCCATCAAGTCCGGAGGTAAGGCCTCATCATTATTAACAAAACGAGCACAAACTCGGCACACTTAGTTCTACTCGTCCAGGAGTTCCAGTAGCAGTCACCGAAGTACACCATCGGGTTTCTCCATCAACCATGGTGGTAAGGTCTCATCATAACTATCAAGTCGAGCCCAACCTCGGCACACCTAGTTCTACTCGTCGCGGAGTTCCAGTAGCATCACCAAAGTTCACCTTCAGGTGACACCAGTCCAAGACGAATAGGTATTTCTTGATAATCATCATTACAAGTCCATTGCTGAACATAGGCCTCCGCCAAGGAATGCTACAAAGCACGGTCCTGAGCCACCTGCATCCATCGACTTCCTGCATGTCTCACCAGGTCGTCATTCCATCTTGTCCCCCTACACTTCGCCTTTATTTATATGTAAAATATGCTGCCTGTAGCTTCTTCGTCTATGGGCCGCGAAGGATTCTACTCCTGGGATAGGCAGCTGCCGGCCGTAACATTTGGTAGCAGAGCGTGGTTCTGGGATCGATTCCCGGTCGATCCACCGACCATAGTATTTGATAAAAATTAAATAATTTTGGTGGCAGGGAGCGTTGGGTTGATTGGTTTAATTTTGTGTCTACAATCACGCCCGTCCGTAATACGTAAAAATATTTTTTTTTATTATATACGTAATAATAAAATTCCTTTCTTTGTTAGCTTGCTTTGTTGGTTGCGGGTAAATTTGAAAAGCCACGCCCGGTTTAGCGCGCAAGCGGGAGATTGCGTCATGTAGGTAGATGGTTATTTTTACGTAATCGGTTAATTATCGTTGTCGGATGGTTGTAGTGTGTTACTTATCAAAGGGTCGATTTCCGAGCAAGGCATTTTTTGTTGATGTGTATCTTCGTTATGTATCTTTCGTATTGTAATTTGTATTTGAACTAAAGAGTGGTAATTTGTATTTACGTAATTTGAATTTAACTTGATTTGATCGCACTAGTATTTGTTATTGTTAATTTGATTTGCCTTTTCTTTTGTACTAACTTGTGTTTGATTTAATAAATAGCGGTTCTTATTTGTGTAATTTCTATTCAATTCGATTTGATAGGAACTGCATTGGTTAGCTGTTAATTTTTTTGTATTTTTTATTTGTTATTTTTGTAATTGTGCTCGAGCGGCGTCGTAATTTGTATTTAGTAGTGATGTCCTCGCCCAAGATGCTAATCCGTTGCCTGCGGACTGAGTTACGCTGGGCCACCAGCGCCCATGCTTTGATAGGTCGACCGGATAGGGTCCATAATTTGATGAAGCGGTTCGAGCAGGTCGATGCTCGAAGGGCTGCAGTGGAGGAGGCTTACGCTGAGCTCGAGGATTCGGATGTGGAAAAGGGAGTCCTGGACTCCTGCTTCGCAGACTACGAGCAGTTCTTGTGGCTCACGGACGAGTTGATCGAGGCTGAAGGCAGGTATGCCGAAGAGGCGCGTGAAGCTCGGACGAGTGGCCTGCCCGAGTCCGTTCGGAAGCAGCCTCAGCCGGAGCTGTTGGGACGACTCCCAACTCTGGACTTGCCAAAGTTCTCCGGGGTCCTTTCCGAGTGGCTGACCTTCGTTGGTCTTTTCGACGGCCTAGTGGACGCCCGGAGTGACTTGACTCCGAGCCAGAAGATGGCGTACCTCTTGGCCTCACTGGAGGGGGAGGCCCTGGGCGTTGTCAGCCATTTGAGCTTGTCGGACGACTCCTACCAGACTGCTCGGGACCTCCTAGCCAGAAGATACGCCAACGTCCGGCGAATTGCGGACGAACATGTTAAGCAGCTTCTGAGCCTCCCGCTGCTGAGTGACCGGGCCAGACTACGTCCGGACCTGTTGGATCCAGTCTTGGTGGCCTGTAATATGTTGAGGCGGCTGGATTTACCAGTGGGCGAATGGGCCTTCTTGTTGCTCCGCATCGTGCTGTCCCGTCTACCTCTTGACCTTCAAATGCATTTTGAGGAGAGGTACGGCGGGGACGAGGCCTCCTATATTCCGCCCTTCTATGACCTGCTGCGGTTTTTGGAGGAGCAGTGCCGACAGATCGAGCACGCGGCGGGCACCGTCGACGACTTACGAGCCGTGCCCAGTGAGAGGCGAATTCCGCCGGGCAAGTCGTCGTCAACCCCCCCCTGCTCCTATTGTCGAGCATCTGATCACCGGGTAACGTCTTGCCCAAAATTATTAAGTAAGCCAGTTCCGGCGAGGCGAACTATCGCCAAGGAGCGCCGCTGGTGTTACTCCTGTTTGGAAGGGCACCTCCAGCGAGATTGTCCGCACCAGCGGCCCTGTCTGCATTGCCAGGGCAATCACCATGTCGTACTGTGCCTGGGTGCGAACGGCGTCTCCTCTCGGGGCACTGCCAGGCCCTCGACCCCCACGGGCGGGGGCGCTCCGCCACTCCCTCTGACGGGCGACGCTCGGCGCCCGCCGGCTAGCCACCAGGCCCCTAGGTTTGAAAGGGGTCCCTCCCCCGACCAGTCGGGGGGTAATTCCCCCAGGGGCGGGGGTGTCATCACCCCCCCTCAGCGTGCGAAGAGGAACTTCACGGCCACTCATCGGTCCGCTGGACCCTTCCCACTCCCGTTAGCTGAGTGGCCGCGACTGGTGTACCACTGTACCCCATTTGATGGAGGCGGCCCTAGCTAGCTGCCGCCTTAGCTCCCACCATGGCTGCCTCTACTGAGCCTTAAGCCGTCAACAGTCCACTTGTCAAGCTGTTCTGTTGCCGACGGCCTCAGTGAGGGCGTACAACCCGAGTGGCGACCGTTAGCGGTTGCGCTCTGTCAGTATCGGGTTCACGCGGTGTGGCCTCCACTTGGTGGTGGGAAGATTAGGGCCCTTTGGAGGGTTGAATCACGCTCTCAAGGGGTATTAGATTTGGTTTGGTCGAGCACTTAGCTAAAAATTCTTTAAATTTAAATTAAAATGCTTTGAGTTTTCCGCGAAATTCATATTGTAGCGGTTGTGATTAAAAGAATTGAATTTAAAATACTCCTTTAAATGCTGCTGCATATGTTTTGTAAATACATTTGATCACTGCGTTTGTTGTTGCACGGAAAATGGAGATTAAATTGTGTGCCCTTTTTGTATGCTTGTAATTGTATTTGATTGTCGCGCCTGTGCTGAAGGGAAGTTTGAATTCATTTGAAATTTGAATGGCGCTCTATTTTGAAAATTATGTATATGTTTGTGATAGTGTTTAATCATTTTGCTTTGTGATAAGGAAGATTGAAATTAGATAACCCTGTGGTTGCCGAAGGAAATAGGAGTCAATTCTCTTTTGGTTTAGATTTTGTTGGCACTGTCTAAGATATTTATTTGAAATAAGAGATAGGGCTGTCCCTTACGTTTATTGTTTTGTTTACTTTGCCAAGTTGACCTATGTGCATCGGTGATTACTTGTTTTAATTAATTCTGTAATTGAACATTGATGCTTTTGAAAAATTAGTTGAAATATGAGCATAGGATCACCTGCTAGGGACCATCTGTGCGTTTCGTTCAGCTCTCCACAGACGACGTTCATGGGGAATTTGGGGGTGCTCTCTGCACTGAAGCTTGAAGGTCCCTCTGGGCCGCTTCGTGTCGCGTCGCTGTTTGCAGACCTGATCCGGTCGAATTGCGGAACTAATCATAGGAGCGCAGATAGGTGTTTGAAGGAGGTCGTCTGACTTCTGTCTAGGAATAGGACTTATTTATGTGCTGCGATGTCCAGGAAGGGCATCCAGTTCAACTCTCCGGCTAGCCCACGTTAGGGCTGCAATTTTGGGGCGTTGGTTAGTGTTGCAAGATCTGATTGGGTGCGTAAGGTGGCCTAGTTTGGTTGTAGATTCGATCTTGCAACTTGCCGTCGCGACCCTGTCCCGCTGACCGGTTTGCTCGCGGACCTAAATCCTTATGTCCGGGACGGGGGTTTGTTCACGCAAAAGCGTTAGTGTCAGGCATCGACGTTAGATGGCACTCGGCTCGGTCGATACGGAATGACGTTTGTGTGTGTTGAACGTCCGAGTTGACTGAACGGTGGGAGTCGAGAGCGAAAAATTAGAAGTCTTCTTTGCGTCGAAAGAGAAGGCAGTCCATTTGGTTTGGGAGCTCTTAGATCTGATTTTATGTTAGGCGCGTATAGTGAATATACCACTGGGAATGGTGGCGCGTGTTGAGAGTTTACCCGGGACTTTAGGTTTAACGCAGAATCTGTATAAGTGGATTCGACTGTATTAGTTACTAGTGCGGTAGTTGATGTTCTAGAAATAACGGTGACCTTTGACCCGTACGTTCTGTGTTCATTTTCGCGAGTAAATCGTAACAAAGGAAGAAAGTGACTGCGGAAGGCGACCTTAGCTTGGAGAGGAGCTGAGGGCCGAACTGCTGCAGGGGGAACGGTCAAATAAGGTCAACAACACTACCAGCCACACCCAAATACACATCACTGACCTTTACTTCCTAGCACAATACACCCACACGAGACCTGACCGAATCCTGAGGGACCAGTCGCCTTGAATAGAGGTAAGTAAGCTCTGTACAATAATTGTAACGCTCCCCCCGGATTATTTAGTGTAATTAGACTTTTAACCCGTGGCGTGAGGACGCCCGACCGGCATCTGCCTGTAGCTTCTTCGTCTATGGGCCGCGAAGGATTCTACTCCTGGGATAGGCAGCTGCCGGCCGTAACAAATTTATTTATATGTAAAATACACTTTTAGCGAAACAAAATATTATAATAAAAAAAAAACATACAGTCGAATTGAGTACCGTCTCCTTTTTGGAAGTCGGCAGAAAAATGATATACAATATTATTTTACCTTGTCAAGTACCTGTGTATCAAATTCCAATATTTTGTGTATGTACAGCGATCTTTTTCAATATGAGCCCCTGCAATCAGGCAATACACTATCATTCACAGAGTACTTTCCTATATACTATCATTCACGACGGCGGCCGAGCGCGGACTGTAGTTTCATTTCATCTAAATTTTTGTACAACAAACCAAAACAGGCAACAAAAATAAAATAACCCTTATTGCAATACTTTATGATTCATCCGTATTAGCAAAATATGTGAAAAAATAAGCATTAGTTTTTATTTTTTTTACGACTATTTGTGACATTTTGATAAAAAGTAAACACCACTATTTTTTATTGAATATGTCTGCCTACTTAAAGTATTTTTAGAAATCTTATATATATGATAATAGAACAAAAAATTTACCTAAACATGAGCCGGTATCGTTAATTTTGTAGAAAATGGCAGGAGAAGATCGTTTTTACAAAATAAAAAACTATTATTTTCAACAAAAAAGTTACCACCATTTGAATATAAAGAACCAATCTATACGTGGTACTTATTAGTTATATCTAATTTGGTTTAGTTTTGTCACAAAATGTACCGAAAAAAATTATAATTTTGCCCGATTTGCAAACGCGTCCTTAAACAAACAAAAAAACTCTTCCGCTTTATTATATTAGTATAGATGTGGTAGAGTTGTACCAGGTAGATTCATGCTGCAGCTATCTTACGATTGTAGCACAAATGGGTCGGCTCGAACGGGGAAGGACCACGCTTTTACAGAATACCAGAGTAAAATAGCAAGTCATTGCTCCTGTGTTTCGTACGGCGAGTGTAGAGAATCAGAGACCCTTTTTACTGGAAACTAGGCATTCCATCTTAGTCCTCAGGGGTGACAACGCATCTGCATTTTGATTTCTAATAAATGGCTACGGGCCAAAGCATCCACTTACCATCAGGTGGAATGTGTGCCCGCTTGTCACCCTAATTCTATAAAAAAAAAGTAAAATTAACTACATATTGTATAATAAGAAATGTTCATTAGTCCGTAAATTTCTACTGCTAGACATGGGCTCTTCCTTTGCAAGGACCATTTGCCTTAATTGTCACGCTTGCCAGGCGGATTTAGGATTGCAGCAACAGACGTCTCGCATCTTTGTCTGGGAATTTTATGCCTGCCGTAGTCGCGATTATTATACCATCATGTATCAGATGTCAAGTGACTCTTCGTGCATGTCCTCTATAGCGATCTCTCACATCACCCAAAGACGAAATGAGGTAAGGGATTCTCTTACGTCATTATCACTCGGCGATATCAACGATAATAATAAATGATTAATTAATAATTACTAACATTCACGATCACATAATACCCTTTGCTTTTTGTTCAAAGATGTTTCCATACCTTGAGATTTTGACGTAGAAAAAGATGGTTCTGTAATAGTTAAAAATATTAGATAAGATATTCAGCTTCGAGTTTAGTTATGTAATCAAATTCGTACCAAAATGTGACTTGAAAGGGATATTTTCTTTTGCTACATGTAGCGGAAATCCAATCAAAACATCATCACATAATTGTGGTGGTAAGTCTTAAGTCAACGGATGGATTGCGGTGCGTTTTAATTTGGTTCTCTTTTTTGTAAAATCTCTGGACTTGAAATGTTTGCCACAAACATACTTTAACGTGTGAAGTTTTTCAACTGGTACATATGCCAGGTCTTCTTTCCCAACGAATTTAACCCATTGCTTACATCTGAAAAAATAATATAAAGAGTGCTAAAATCAAATTTTTAAATATTTTTATTAAACTAATAGAAAGTAAGCAAGTCTGATTATTAAGTGGCGAAGCTTGCGAAGTCACTTATTGATTTCACGATGTCTGTCCGTCTGTCCGTCTGTCCGTCCGTCTGTCCGTCTGTCCCACGATTATCTCAAGAACGCTTTCGAATTTTCAAATTCTGTTTTCAGCAATCGATTACTGATCACCCAGGCATCTGAACATCCTATTTTGAAACTGATTGCTCAACGGCAACCGTTAGAAACCGCTACAAAGCTGATTGCTTCGCCACTTTGCTATGCTGTTAGCTTGCTAGGTTTATTAATATAGTTTCTAAGTATTTCCGTCTATTACCAGAAATAACTACTTCGTTAGTTGTTAAATGGCAAGCATAATATGACTCTTCTCATAGGTGGTTAGCACGTGAAGTGATACCATATTAATGAACCAGCTCATCCCTAATTTCGTTCTTATTTCAGGGCCGTAACCCACCACTTCAACTCTGAAACCCATTTATAAATAGTCCAGGTTTTTTCAAATTTTAAATATCATATTGAAACATATGTAATAATTAATGACTATATCACTTTTATATCATAATGTTATGTTTTGTTTTTATATCTGAATACAATTAAATTGGAAATTATCACCTAACTTTGATCATCTAAGGGAAATCTCGCCATGAATAGCCTTTTCTTGCCATTATTTTTTCCACTTCTTACACCACATATTTGGCAAACTTTATAAAGCATATTAAACTAATTAAAATTTCTATAATAAAACAACAACTCCTATTGCAATATTAAGATAAATCTAAATAATTAAATTCAATTAGAAATTTTACTGTTTCATTTGAAATTTAATTTGACAATTTAATTGTCAGACTTATTACACGAAATAGTAAGTAGACATGCCACCATTAAAATTTGACCCATCTCGTACGTATAATTTTTACTATGGAAGTTGCACCAGCCTGAATAACACTATATAATATGTATATTATGATAATACAGCTACAGCTGATGAAGAGTCGTAAAGATACATAGATAGTCATAAGATACATAGCAGTGTAGTCGCGGTTAAGAATATCCACTACCCCATATCTTCCCGTGGGTGTCGTAAAAGGCGACAAAAGGAAACAGGCATGAGATGGGCAGCAGCATCTTCCTGATAACAGCAAAATTACAAAGAGACGGCCCCCAGTCCCCGGCGGCCCCGCTATTCCTGGCTACGGTGGCGACCATGGTAACGGCGGGGCAGGGGGTGCTAAGAATCTCCGGTGGAGGTTCGGTTGCCACCTAAGACGACTCGACCTGGCAACATACAACGCACGCACCCTGAGGACTGACGAGAAGATCGTGGTGCCGGAAGAAGGGATAGACAAATTACGCTGGCATATTATAGAATTATCCGAGGTCCGAAGAGAGGGGGAGGACACGGTAATCCTCGAATCCGGCAACTTGTTCTATCACAGGGAGGGCGACCATCTGTCCCAAGAAGGTGTCGGATTTATCGTCCACAAGTCTCTCGTTAACAACGTTGTAAAGATTGAGGGTGTGTCGACGAGGGTTGCGTACCTTATACTCAGAATCACCAAACGGTATTCGCTGAAGGTCATACAGGTTTACGCACCAACCTCGGCACATCCCGATGATGAGGTGGAGGAAATGTATGAGGATATCTCTAGAGCCATGCATTCCTCCAAAACCTACATACACGGTGTTAATGGGAGACTTCAATGCAAAACTAGGCACAAGAGAGAATGGTGAGCTGAAAGTAGGAAAATTTGAAATAGGGCAACGCAACCCAAGGGGCCAGCAGTTGGCCGACTTCATGGAGAAAGAGGAACTCTTTATGTTAAACTCTTTCTTCCAGAAGCGGCCCCACAGGAGATGGACCTGGTCGAGCCCCGACGGTTCGAAAAAAAATGAGATTGACTTCATTATGACGACCAGACGACAACTGTTCAGTGATGTCTCCGTGATCGCGAGGGTGAAAACTGGTAGCGATCACCGAATGGTTAGAGGCACACTGAACCTAAACGTTAAGTTGGAGAGGTCTCGTCTAATGAAGTCAACGCTCCGTCCCCCTCGTGCTCTAATCCAAAGTCCCGAAACCTTTCAGCTCGAGTTACAAAACCGTTTTCAGTGCCTAGAAGACTGCAATGAAGTGGACGATATGAATGACAAGCTCATGCAAACTGTCCATGCGGTCGGAGCTAAGTTCTGCAAGACCCGCCAGAGAAGAACACTAAAACTCCGATCACACTCTTAATCTCATGGCTGTTAGACGGGAGATGAAGCTACATTCTTAAACAGATTTTACAGAATACAGGCAACTGAACAGATAGATCACTAAATATATGCGGCGGGACTTACACAACTTCAATACAGCTTGTATTGAAGAAATGATCGAGCGGAACCAAGGCTCCAAAGTCTTTGCCAGAGATCTGTCTGCGAAAAAGAGCCAACTGTTGAAGCTGAAGACCGAGTATGGGAGCATCGTTTCCGGGACACCTGAGATTTTGAGTGAGATTGAGAGGTTCTATGGGAAGCTGTACACGTCATCGTTGGAGCCACACGCAAGTGTGAGTAACGATCCAAGAGCGAGTCTTATCCGACACTAATCCGAAGATATCCTGGACGTCAGTCTGAGCGAGATTAGAGTGGCTCTCCAGCACCTTAAAAACGGCAAGGCCCCAGGCGAGGATGGAATTACAGCGGAGCTTCTGAAAGCGGGTGGAAAACCGGTACTTGAAGTCCTTCAGAAGCTCTTTAATTCCGTCCTCCATGGTGGCACTACTCCGGAGGCATGGAGCAGATGTGCGGTGGTCTTGTTCTTCAAGAAAGGCGACAACGCTCTCTTGAAGAACTACAGACCGATTTCCCTTCTGAGCTGCGTCTACGTGCTGTTTTCGAGAGTCATTACGAATCGTCTCGCACGCAGACTTGACGACTTCCAGCCTCCCGAACAAGCCGGTTTCCGAAAAGGCATTAGTACCATAGACCATACACATACCCTGCGGCAGATTGTACAGAAGACAGAGCAGTATCTGCCACTTTGCCTTGCTTAGAAATAGTAAGCTAATGCTTTTGCTTTAGCAAAAACGAAACGTTTTTAAATATCTTTCTGTTCTGTCTATGGCAATAGATAGCGAAGGCTATTTTTATAATAAAATAACTCGAACTCGAATCTGTAGTTATTAATATTGAATAAAATATTATACTTAAAAAACGATTGAATAGGCTATGTCATTAAATCAAAAAACATTTGAATATTATCCTACACGACTGAATAGCCTGTATGGTTATTGATCATTGCATATTCCGAAGGAGATTTAGCTTCATAACTTGGTAACTTCAAGTTTCAGCTTGTCATGCGGCATGCGCATTTGGCATTGTAGCTGTTTTTATACGAGGGTGGATTGAAAAGTACTCGGCCTAACACAGATCCATTCAATTCTAAAAATCAAATCTACCCACATTATTTAGTTCAGTTCAGACTAGTTCATTGTGTGAAGTTCGAAACGTGTGCGATAATTAGTTGTGATTTTATAAATTTATTAACAAAGTAATCGGACATAATTTCCGCGAATGGAGCAAATCGAGCAGCGTGCCGTCATTAAGTACCTCCATAAGAAGGGGCTATCATCAAAAGCCATCCATGATGACATGGTCAGTACATTAGGCGATTGTGCTCTGTCATATTCATCCGTCAAAAAATGGATAGCAGAATTTAAGCGTGGTAGAGAGAGTGTGAAAGATGAACCCCGCCCTGGAAGGCCTTCGACGTCAACTACTGACGAAAATATTAAAAAAGTACTTGATTTAATAATAGGAGACCGCAGATTAAAAATTAGAGAGATAGCCGAGATTATAGGCATCTCTTATGAACGAACTCAAAACATCATTGTCAACGAGTTGGGTTTCCAAAAGGTGTCTGCGAGGTGGGTTCCGCGACTGCTTTCAGTTGAACAAAAAAGGACGCGACTATTTCACGCGACTGTTTGGAGTTATTTGAAGCCGATGCAGATGATTTTTTGAATCGTTTTGTTACTATAGACGAAACATGGGTTCATTACTGTACACCGGAAACAAAACAACAATCAAAACAGTGGAGAAGACCTGGTTCACCACCCCCTAAAAAGGCTAAGTCGATTTTGTCGGCAAATAAGGTGATTATAATGGATGAACAGTGGACTGTATATTTATTTGTGACTGATTACTTAACGACTGATCTGAGGTTAGCTATACTAGGGGACTGCTTGAAGAAAAGATGGTACTTTTTAATATACTGTATTAACTATTTACAACAATTCGGCACTGACTAACTATAACTATGTCTAATACTATGTACAGAGGGAGGTCTTGATTTAGGAGTCTTGAGTCTTCTTCAGGTTTCTTCCTTAGTGCCGCTCCGAAGTGAAATGAACAGCTCACAGACCGAGACGCCCTTCTTATATCTCGCTAGAAGGTGCCTCAGTCTGTGAGTAGTGCCGTGCGACGACAAATGGAGCCACACGCGCGCTGATTGGACGCCGACATCGCTGGTCGGCGCCGGTGTGCGGGGTGCGCGGGGGGTAGCGGGGTACGAAGGGGCGACGGGGCGGCGGGTCTCTAGCTGTCCTCAACATCCTCCCCCCGGCGTAGCTCGCGAGCCTCATCTTCTTTTGGGAGGACGGCGATCTTCCTGACCGGCCGCCGCAGCAATCCGCCCCTGGTCCGCACCTCCACGTTGCGCACCACGCCGTCTGGTCCGGGAAATGTCCGCGTTATAATTCCACGCGGCCACACGTTCCTTGGAAGGCTTCCGTCTGCCACCACGACGAGGTCCCCCTCTTGTAGTTGTCGCTGCTGCACATCCCGTGAGTCCCCGCGCGCAACCAGCGTCGGCAGGTACTCCTTCATCCAGCGCTTCCAGTACTCGTCGGCAAGTCCTTGCGCCGCTCTCCACGCCCGACGATCATTAGGCGTGCACGGCGCGGTTACTGGAAGGCTCGATGGTCTCAGCAGCAGGAAGTGGTTGGGTGTCAGCGCTTCTTCCTCGTCGATGTCGACCGGTACGTGTGTCAACGGTCGTGAGTTCACTGTATTCTCGGCTTCAGTGAGGAGCGTCACCAACGTCTCCTCCCGCGGGCTCTTCTGGTGTAGAGTGGCTTCGAGCGCGGTCTTCACTGAGCGCACGAGACGCTCCCATGCGCCTCCCTGGTTCGGCGCGCCCGGCGCGATGAACTTCCAGTCTGTCCGCCGAGTCAACGCGTAGTCCTTCAGCAGGGGTGCCCACTCCTCCATTGCCCGTCGTAGCTCGGTGTCCGCCCCATGGAAATTCGTTCCGTTGTCAGAGTAGATGACCCGTGGCCACCCACGCCTAGCCGCCATGCGCCGCAATGCCGATATCGCCGAGTCCGTCGTTAGGGAATAAACTATCTCTAGATGTACCGCGCGCGTCGTCAAACAAGTGAATAACGCTATCCACCGTTTTTCATGCCTACGTCCTATTGTTACCGTTATAGGCCCGAAATAGTCGATTCCGGTGTAGGTGAATGGTCGCGCGAATGCCCCTAACCGTTCAGGTGGTAGATCTCCGATAACCGCCGGCCGTGGTGTCGCCTTGCGTACCCTGCACTGCAGACATCTCCGCTCCACTTCTCTTGCGGTTGGTCGTAGTCGAAGTATGTGATATCTCGTGCGTAGGTCGTTCACTACCCGTTCCCTGTTGGCGTGGCTTGCTTCCTTATGCGCCTTCTCCACAAGCAGCTTCACAAACTGGTGGCGTCCGTTCAGGATGGTGGGCCTCTTCATTTGGCTGTCCACATCGGCTGCGTCAATCCGTCCTCTAGCTCGCAGTATGCCATCTTCGAATATGGGGTCGAGCTTCCTCAACGCGCTGCCGGTTGCCAAGTTCTTTCCTTTCTGCAGTCGACTGATGTCTTCAGCAAAACTGTCTTGTTGACTTCGCTCTATCCACATCCGTTCTGCTTTCTGGATGTGGTCCAATGTTAGTCCGTGCGCCTTTCCTCTCATGGCATCGACGAACTGTAATATGCGAGCGGTGGCCCTGACCAATCTCTCATAAGAAGAGAACCTCTTGATGTCTGGCAGGTGTGGAGCGTCCCTGGTGTCGCTCTGGTGCGCCACGACTTCCTCCAGCTCGTCATCTTCATCCCCTGCCTTCTCTTCCCGACGTCGAGGCCATCGATCTTCATCTTCATACAGGAATGGTGGTCCCGTAAACCATTTGTCGCTCCCTTCCTTGTACGTATAATTAACGCGCGTTGCCTGATCCGCGATGTTGTCTGCGGTCGGTATCCACCTCCATTGCTCGGGTGACGTCTTCTCCGATATCTCCCCTAATCTATGTGCTACGTATGGGGTGTAACGCGCCGTATCGTTCTGAATCCAATGGAGCGCCGTAGTGGAGTCTGTCCAATAAACTACCCTATCGGCTACCACTCTGTGCTCGCCTTGCACGAATTCCGCGAGTCGCGCGCCTATTAGATTCGCCTGTAACTCTAACCGCGGAATGCTTTGCGCCTTTATCGGGGCGACTTTCGCCTTGGCCGCCACTAATCGTACCTTAACCGTTCCTTCGCGGTATCGTAATCGCCAATACGCCACGGATGCGTACGCACGTTCGCTTGCGTCGTTAAATACGTGAAGCTGACGCTCTACCACTCCCCCCGTAGGAGCATAGCACCTAGGCAGCCGCAGTCGTGATACTTCCTCGACGACTCGCAGCCACCTCTGGAATTCCTCAGCTGCCTCCTCGGGTAGTTCGTCGTCCCATCCGACCTTCTTCATCCGCCACAGGTCTTGCAGCAGGATCTTAGCGGTGATGGTGAGGTAGCTCAGCAGTCCCAGCGGGTCGAAGACCGACATGACTGCACTTAACGCCTCTCTTTTGGTCGGTGGCCTGTGCAGCGTCTTCACTTCGTTCGGTACCCTGTTCATGGATGTGTTGAACGTTAAGGCATCTTCATCGGCCATCCATAATAGCCCTAGGGTTCTGCCTGGGCTGTCTTGTCTCAAGCCTACCTCCTTAGGCTTGCTCGCTAGTAATTCCTCCGGCTTGTCTTCTAGTAGGGCTGCGTGGTTCGAATTCCAGCCTGCTAAGGTGAAGCCGGCCTGCTGGTGTACTTCCATAACCTGCCTCGCAGTGTTTACCGCTTCCTCTACCGTAGCATGACTGTCTAGGTAGTCATCCATGTAGTGACTACGTACGATAGCGTTAAGTGCCAACGGATGTGTCTCTGCGTGTGCGCGCGCGTTATGATCCCTAACACTATGTGCGAGAAACGGCGAGCTCCTCGCACCGAAAATCATTGAAGTCATAACGTATTCCCGCGGTGGGCTGGATCGCTCGTTGCCTCGCCACAGAAACAATTGCGCGGGTTGGTCGCGACGGTCTATCTTTACGCGTAAAAACATTTCCCTAATATCCGCGGACACGGCTATTTCGTTCTCCCTAAATCTAAATAGTATGCCCGGTAGGTTCCGTAACAAGTCGGGGCCGTCAAGTAAATAATCGTTCAAACATTTACCGGACGCACGCGCTGCCGCGTCGAAAACCACTCTTGTCTTCCCAGGCTTGTTCGGATTCTGTACTGCGAAGTGGGGCAGGTACCAGCTCTTGGGGTCCTCTCTCTCTGTCCCTTCAGCTTCCCTTGCGTATCCTTTCGCCAGGAGGTTGTCCATTTGTGCTGTATAGGCGTCTCGAAACTCCGGCGATTTGTCCATCTTCTTCTCGATCGTCCGCAGTCTTCGAGCAGCCATCTCGTAGCTGGGAGGCATCCGCACGTCGTCGTCCTTCCATGGCAGTCCCACCTGGTATTGCTCGCCGACCTTCTTGACGGTGCGCCGGAATATCTCGACAGCGCGCTCCTCTTCCCGTCGCGGCCTACTCTTTAGCGAGATACCGATGGAATCGATCTCGTACTGCCGTTTAAGGAGTTCCGTTAACTCCTCGTCCTGACTGGCGAACGTTCGAATGTCCCTATCTAACCGTCCGCTACTGCTTACGACGTGTAATACGGTTTCACCGTCCTCCCTACACGTGAATCGCGGCACGGTTCCCTGTATCACCCATCCCAATAACGTTCGTGCAGCTATAGGCTGCCTTCGACGTCCTATCCTTAAATTACGGGTGATTATTAAATGCCAGTTGTCGGCGCCTAGTAATAATCTCGGTTTGGCGTCCTCGTAGCAAACCGAGCTCGGTAGGTTGCGTAAGTGTTTCAACCGTAAACACTCTTTATTTACCGACTGCGAACCTATCTGTAAATTTGTTACCGTACGCGCATTTATTCTGTACATTTCGCTGCGCGATTTTCCACGTATGCCTACGTTAACTAGCCTGCTATCGGCCTCGCGCTGACTATTGCTTATTCCTCTAATATTCAACGGCTTTACCGGTCCTTCCGCTCCTAACTCGCGCGCTAAGTCGTCGTCGATCAACGAAATGGTTGAGCCTTCGTCAAGCAACGCATACGTATCTATTTCCCTACCGCGTGGTCCACGTAACGTAATGGGACACACTTTCAATAATACGGACGCATTACTAGCGACGTTAGACGCGACGAGCACGGTCTCATCCGGTTTTGCCGATGTCTCGGGTGCGCGGGTCTTGCGGGTGTGAAGGAGGGCATGGTGGGGGGCGTTGCAGCCGTCGACGCCGCATTTCTTCGCTCTACATTTGAACCGTCGGTGTTTACTACTTAAACACAGAAAACATACCCCACCTTCCTTTACCCAATTCCACCGGTCGTCCACACCCATTTGCGCTAACTTTCTACACTTAGCGATCCCGTGTTCACCTCCGCAGCACATACAAGAGGCACTACTGGTGTCCTCCTGTGCGGTGAACGTTTTTACGTCGCGAGTCCTATTCTCTACGCGGCGTGTCACTATCCTTTTCGACGACGGGGCCTCTCGTCTTACGGGCGATTCCTTAGTCGGCTCTACGGACGTATAGGCATGACTCAACGCACGATCAGCCTCTCTCATCATGAACCTGGACAGTGTAACGATGTCCGGTTCGTCTGCACTTCCGTAGTGCTCCGCATAATCACACCAACGCGACCGTAAGTGAGGGCTTAACTTACTCGTTACTTCCCTAGTAAGCATTGGATTTTGCAGATATCCCTTGCCGTCGACGTTTTGCAAAATGCACACGATATTTTGCAACTTTATTGCGAACGCATTTAATTCCTGTGCGGTTTGACCCGGGCGCGGAAGGCGTTTCAATTCTTCTAACGCTCGATCGATAATTACTTCCGGGCGGCCGAAACACTGCTCTAATGTTCGCATAATATCTGCTGGATCCTTCGCGGTAAACAGCAGTGCCGATACTACCTCCCTAGCTTCACCGCGTAGACAGTTTCTTAACCTTGCCATATTTTCCGTATCTGTGAATCCATATAGACGCGTGGATTCTTTCATCGCGGCTTTGAACGCTAACCATTCCGCGGCCGAACCGTTAAAAATAGGCAAGTCCTGCGTCTGCTTCGCGGCAGCGGGCCTAACTCTGACCATATTCTCCAGAGCTTCCGCTAGTCGCTCTATACCCCTATCTTTCCCTCGCGGAGTAAGCGACCTATCTCTATCCCTATCTCTCTCTAGCCTACGCTGTGGCGCTGGCGTCCTATGCGCACCTACATCCCTATACGGCGACGATAATCTACGATCCGTGCGGCGATGTGGCGATGGCGATCTACGTACACCTACATCCCTATGCGGCGACGGTGATCTACGATCCGCGTGGCGATGTGGCGATCTATGTGTAGGCGATAGAGTGCGGCGTTGGACGCGCGACGGCGACGTAACCCGTACACGACGATCCACCTGGTTCATTCCTACGGCGACTCCATCTTCCCTCTGTACCGAATCTATGCGGCGCGGTTGAACGTTATTCGCTTCCGTCCTCCCCTGGGCATCTTCACTGTGGTCGTAACCGGTTACCCTGTTCGGTAGGGTCTGCTCTAACTCGATGCGGGGCGCGGGCTGAGAGGGGCGGGAGGGCGACTCCCCCCGCACAGTCTCTACGTTTTCTAACCACCTATCAACGCGTACCCTATTTTCAACTAACTCGTCTTCGTTGACACTTTCCCTATCTGTTTCTTCTTGCAGTTGCGCGACGTCCCTAGCGTACTTCTTCCTAATAAGATCTTCTTCCAACTGCAATTGCTTCCTCCTAATTGCAGCTAGTTCCTCCGCGGCGTTATACTCTATTTGCTTTAATTTAGCTATCGCACTAGCCGTCGACCGGGCTGAACGAACGGAGCGAACCGACGGGGCGCGGGGTGCGGGCCTATGTACGTCTGTTATAGGCGCGACGGTACGTACTAACGAACTAATCTCTGTAGACGGAAGATCTTCAATAATCGCGGCGAGTGTCTCTGTACGCGGCGCGGAAGTGCTAACCTCTCCCAAACGATCGGTCGTGGACACGGACATAGCGGGGCGCGGCGGCGGGGGCGCGGGCGCGGGCGTAGATGCGGGCGCGGGCGGGGCCTGGAGCGCGGGCGCGGCGGAGGGCGCTTGTGCCATTGCGAGATAATCGGACGGGGACGCGGGTGCTTCTTCGAATATGCGCATTCCTACCGGCATGTCATCATCGTTCCGTGTCTTCTGGCTTCGTGTCTTCCTCATGGTCCCACGTTGCGACCTCCGGTCGTCTTCAAAAAGACGTACGTACAGTCTTTAAAAAGACACACGTATGGATGTCGTTCCCGCCACAAGGGCGTTACCAGATGGTCACAGTTTGGCACCGTTAGGGAGTGACCACTGGCCGCGTAAACGCGGTTAAGAAACAAGAAATTGTCTGGAAACAGACAATAGACGTATGTGACGTAATCGTGACAAGAAACAGGGAAGAAATTAGTACCGACGATCTTCTCTCTTCGTCGACGAACTTCTTTCTTCCTTGAAGATCTTCTATAATGATCTTCTCTCTTCTATAATTATGTTCTTTCTTCTATAATTATGTTCTTTCTTGTTTCTTCTTACTTCTTGCTTCTTTCTTCTGGCTTGAATCCGGCGGCGATGGACCAAGAATATAATGGATGAACAGTGGACTGTATATTTATTTGTGACTGATTACTTAACGACTGATCTGAGGTTAGCTATACTAGGGGACTGCTTGAAGAAAAGATGGTACTTTTTAATATACTGTATTAACTATTTACAACAATTCGGCACTGACTAACTATAACTATGTCTAATACTATGTACAGAGGGAGGTCTTGATTTAGGAGTCTTGAGTCTTCTTCAGGTTTCTTCCTTAGTGCCGCTCCGAAGTGAAATGAACAGCTCACAGACCGAGACGCCCTTCTTATATCTCGCTAGAAGGTGCCTCAGTCTGTGAGTAGTGCCGTGCGACGACAAATGGAGCCACACGCGCGCTGATTGGACGCCGACATCGCTGGTCGGCGCCGGTGTGCGGGGTGCGCGGGGGGTAGCGGGGTACGAAGGGGCGACGGGGCGGCGGGTCTCTAGCTGTCCTCAACAGTGATGGCTTCAGTATTTTGGAACTCGAAAGGTGTGATTATGATTGATTATCTTGAAAGGGGTCAGACTATAAACTCTGATTACTACTGCACCTTACTACGTCGTTTACGAGAGGAAATAAAAGAAAAACGTCGAGGAATGCTCAGAAGAAAAGTCCTGTTTCATCAAGATAACGCCCGTGTTCACACGTCAGTACAGTCAATGGCTGATATTCAGAACTGTGGCTTTGAACTGTTACCGCATCCGCCGTATTCACCTGATCTGGCACCATCAGACTTCTTTCTGTTCCCTAACCTAAAAAAGCACTTGGGAGGTCAAAGATTTTCGACAAACGACGAGGTCAAAGCAGCTGTAGACGCATATTTTGACTCTAGGAAGAATCATTTTTTTTCAACGGTCTAAATGCTTGGAAGGGGAGGTGGCAAAAGTGTATTGAACTTGATGGTGATTATGTAGAAAAATAAAAATATAACTGATTTAGTATAAAAATATATAATATATAATCCAGTGTTAGATATAGAATAATCCAGATAGATACTCTGAATATCTCTGATATTGTAAATGAAATACTGTCTGAAATAAAGGCTATTATTATTTTGGGGTATCTATATAGTTTTCTCATCTGGTTGGGCTGTATAAATATATAATTGTAAATGAAAATGATAAACATACATATTATTATTATTATTATTATTATTTTCTTGGTTAGGCCGAGTACTTTTCAATCCACCCTCGTAGATAGATTTCGTGTTTTTACTTTCGTGGATTTATTGATTTTGACTCTTGGATTTTCTCTCGGATCACAGGACAGTAGTGTGTTGCGCCCATATAATGAAAATAATGTGATACTTAAGTTTTGAGAGGAATAAAACAAAAAATGTACAGCCTCCAGCTGTTTTTTAGATGACATTTTATTGATAATTGCAGAAAATAGTTAAACAATTAAAAAAGGTTGAGTTTAATTTTATTTTATATAATAATAACTACAAAACTGCATTCTTTTGTGTTCTTTCAATTTATTCAAACAACCTATCACAAGAACGAGGATTTTACTACATAACCTACAAATCATAAAATAAAATAAAAACAAAAAAACCCCAGGCCCGGCAAAAATATTAATTTTGGATATAAGTAGCAAATATTTAAATTTTCAAACTAACACATATTTTAAGTTTGTTCACGCCGGGCCCAAGCTTGTTTGGAATCAAGTTCATCTCCTTTGCAATTAACAATTCCATCAGTGCCAGTCGAGATTGAACCCGGGCTGCTCACTTACTGTTATATTTAGCTCTGGGCTCAGATTGGGTGTATAAAAGAATTTTAAAATAACGTAATTTGAATGTTGGACGATTGTGTATTAATTTCAATAGTTGAGAGGGGGATAAAATATTGTGGACAAAAAACCTGCTTAAAATTAGCGTAACCCACTGATGTAATTACTATTTGTTTAACCCATTGTTCAGAAAGAAGAAGCAGACACTTCAACGGGCTCCTCATTACTAGAAATAAAATAGAATTATATATTTTTTCCAGGAGGTGCGTGCAGCTTTCCCTGGGGCACATATAACCTGTTCCGTGTGGCAGGCGTCCTGTGCGGCGGCCAGGCTGTGCGTGGAGACGGCCCGGCGCGAAGACTCCGCGGCCGCGGCCCTGGCTTCTCTCGCACTTGATGACGTGGCTGCCCGCTGCAAGACATATGCGCTGGCATTACTGCGGGGAGACCATACTCCAGCACAGCTGCAGGTTGGTTGAAGTGCCGGGGATTTTGTTGGTATTTTGTGGTTCTGAGTGTAATTTGTCAAAGTTTATTAAAAGTGTACTCAGCTATTGTTCAAACTTAGAGTTCATCTTCCTCCTAAAATTTGCCTAGTTATATAATTTATTTAATACAATTGAAGTGACAAACAAACTTAGTAAGTGGCTTCTGCAGCCCTTTTTTATAGGATAAGGATGACAAACGAGCACACAGTCCACCTGATGGTAAGTGTTGCTGTGGCCCATAGACATCTACATCTATTTTCGTTTGCGAATTAAAATGCAGATGCATTGTCATCCGTGAGGACTAAGATAGAATGCCTCTTTTCCAGTAAAATGGATCTCCGGTTCCTCTACACTCACCATACGAAACACAGCAGCGTCAATTTGCTATTTTACGCTGGTATTCTGTGAGAGCGTGGTCCTTCCCCGGTCGAGCCGACCTATTCGTGCTACAACTATACTACTAATATAGTTGCAGCATGGCTCTCGTTGTCACACTTATCCTATAGTCAATTGAATTGTGTAAACTGACTGGTTTCCGCAACTCCACGTCTAAGCGTGTATTTTGCGTGTGGGCAGGAATAATGTATTTATTCGAGCCATGAAATCTCCCCAAAGAAGTTCAACAGTTCTTTGATGTTGCAAACAACTTCGCGGAGTGATCCCGGCGTGCCGAGATGTTTAGCCCTGTATACAACCACTTTCGGACATTTCAGCAACACGTGGGCCGCCGTTTCTTCCTTCCCCATACATGCCTGCACAGGGGACTGTCCGTAACACCTATGTTAAATAAATGTTTGTTAAAGTTACTGTGTCCTGTGATAGCACTTGTTACTATCCTGATCTGCAACTTGTTCAGTCTCATTAGAACCTTGGTTAAATGACTATTTATTTCAGGCAAAGCCTTACTTATCCTTAAAAAAAAACACCTAGATATTGCAAGTATTAAATTATTAATTTGTTACAATCAATATTATATGTTGTGACTAGCTGTTCCCCGAGACTTCGCCCGCGTATAATTTAGGGTTTTAATTTTTTTTGCACGGAGCCCTAATTCTTATTCTAAAATAAAAGTAGCCTAAGTTACTTCTTATAACATCAGCTATCTGCCAGTGAAAGTATCATCAAAATTGGTCTAGCTTTTCGGAGATTAGCCAAAACAAACAGACAGACCGACAAATTTTTTATAAATTGTGTTTTTGTTATACCGTATGCACTTTCATATGCTTTTAGTAAATAGCTGTTTTTTTGAAATTACAAAGAGATGCTTCAATTTTATTTATTTCTATAGATTATCCCTATTTAATTGAGTAAACTTAAAAAAAGTTTGTATTGACAGAATTTGTTTTGGAGTAAGGAAGAGAGTACAAAATCAATTTTGTTAGCGGATTTCACATGACCTGAAATTGTTTGTGGGAACATACAGGCTTCCACAAGATGTGAGCTAACATTGTTTATGTTTTATACTTTGTTCATCTACCCCATGCTAATGCGTTTCCTTTTAGTCAGTTATTCAGAAATGCCTTAACTATTTAACAACACACAAAATATCTTTTAGTTAATAATATTTAATATAGATTTTACATAGTACTTCCAGAGCCTAAGTTTGTACATATTCTGGCCTCAATCCAGAATCTATATAAATAAAAATATACAGTTGTGCGCGCATCACGGATAAACTACTGGATAGATTTTAATTAGGTTTTCTAAGTATTATTTTTTAGTCACTTGGCCCTAATGTAAAAAAATAAAATAATTGCGATATCTTCTTCATTTAATATAAAGTTATTAAAGTTTTAAGAAACAACGGTTTTAATACGGGGTTTTTCACACGGTCAACTGCACGTTGCTTGCTCTCGCGTTACTAACTCAGATAATTTATATATTTTAGCTAAAAACAGAGCAACGAGTAACATTGTTTACAAAGAAATTTTGTAAGTAATGTATATTTTTGCTTGCGATCTTTTTGATATGTTTTCCTTCGCACATACGAAAACTTTATTAATATATCAATCAATGCGGTGGTATCAGCTAGTTTGTAATGAAATAGTCTGCTATGGTGACTATTGAATCAACATAATATTATACATAATAATAAATAATATTATAATACTTTATGTTGCAATTAATAATATTATATAATCATACCCATGTGGAATCATCTCAAATGGACAATTGATTTATTTGCAGGTATTGAAGCGGGGCATTATCGGCACTGGTGCTGGCACCTTGAGGCTGTGGGAGCTGCTGACTCGACCAGGTGGAGCGGTCAGCAAGCTGGACTCCTGGCTGGAGGCGGATAATTATACAAATATATTGCATAAGGTAATGTGTTTTTATTTATAAGTAATGTCTTGGTCAGCTTTCTGTAGCTGTGGTATTCAGAGGCAATCCCAAGCTTAATATCAATACAATACAATACAATACTCTTTATTGTACACCAAAAAAAGATAAAAATATCAAAATGAAAAAATAAACAACTATTGAGGGCAATACAAAGGGCAATCTTATTGCTAACATAGCAACCTCTTCCAGACAACTCTGAAGAAGAAATAAATAAAAATAAGAAAAAGAACAAACAAATAAGCAAGCTTAATATCAAACTTAACAATGTTAAAGTATGAGTCTAGACCATGCCATTAATTAAAATACACAAATGTTGACATTGTGAAATATGAATATAATCCCTTGACTACTAGGGTCTTGTGATTTTTATGAATTTTTCGTGATTATATGACGTTACGTATTTATAATTAGAATATTCTAAAAAAGTACAGCACATTTTTCATATATATTACTGAGATACAAGAAAACACAACTAAGCTATTGGCTAGGAGGAAGCCTATGTTTAGTAGTGGACTAGGCTGTAACGGTAGTACACCAATAATCTACAAATAAATAAAATTAAAATGTCTGTTTGTAATGTCAAAATAACAGCTTTTTACTAAATACATATGAAAGTATATACGGTACTTATAACAAAACACAAATTTTAAGATGTTTGTCTATCTGTCTGTCTGTTTGTTCTAGCTAATCTCTGAAACGGCTAGACCGATTTCGATAGGACTTTCACTGGCAGATAGCTGATGTTATAAGGAGTAAATTAGGCTACTTATATTTTAGAAAAAATAGTTTGAGTTTAGCGCAACATAATTAAAACCCTAAATTACACGCGGGCGAAATCGCGGGGAACAGCTAGTATGGCATAAAAGAAATTTTAAAAATTGACTAACTTCTAGTTATAAAAATAAAGAGGGTGTATTTGAGCCGCCCATACACACCCCTTTTTTATAGGATAAGGGTGACAAACGAGCACACAGTCCATCTGATGGTAAGTGGTTGCTGTGGCCCATAGATATCTACATCTATCCTCGATTACGAATCAAAATGCAGATGCGTTGTCACCCGTGAGGACTAACATGGAATGCTCTTTTCCAGTAAAAGGGTCTCTCCGGTTCTCTACACTCATCACTCACCCTACGAAACACAGCAGCGTTAAGCTGCTATTTTACGCTGGTATTCTGTGAGAGCGTGGTCCATCCCCGGTCGAGCCCACCCATTCGTGCTACAACCATAATATAGCTGCAGCATGGCTCTAGCACGTATAAAAATTTCTCTTTTTAAAATCCTCATTTAACTTAATAACAAAAGAAAACACTTGGCTCCTTAGGTTTCATTATTAAATTGTTTACACGATATTTTAAAATTGGATTTAATATGTTTGTTAAAATTTTAATTTTACTATTATCATCTAGCTCATCGAAAGTCCACTTCTACAAGTGCACTACCAGGCTACTACTTCTATAGGTCTCACGGGCAACCGCAGTTTTTTTTTACTAACCTGTTATCAGGAAGATGCTGCTGCCCGTCTGCTGGTTCATTTTCCTTCTGTGTGAGGATATTCTTACTGCGGCGCTTCACAGTAGCAAGTTCATTTTTATTTGATTACCTAATAAACTTGTCCTTGTCAATTCCAGGGCTTGGAGAAGCTTGTGACGAAGTTCCAGACGATGGTTCGCAATCAGATGCAGCCCGATGAGTTTGTCTCGTTGTTCTTCAATGTCGCCAATCAGTTGGAGGATGAGAGGAGGAGTTTCGCCATCAGTCGACTTAGGGTATGTGTCTTTAATCTCCTTTTCTTTCATCAGCAGCTCCTTATAAGTCACCGCTAGAAATGGACTGCTCCCATTATAAGGTGAATTTTCCTTGATCGCTTGGCAGGCTTAAAGACGATTGCAGTACTAGGGGTCTCACATCTTTAACGCTGCTGCCCACCCTTCAGTCAGCGAATTTGCTAGGGATGGGCCGAACATGAGTTTCACCGAATACGAATGTCCCGCCGGCAATATTTACCGAACCGTATATTCGGCATGATTCATTACCATATCTAAAGAGTTCAGATCTGTTTTTGTTCTACGTATCGACCTACTACTAAATGACCTTGGGTCTGCGCTCAATAGTGCATTTTGGAACTCTTTCTTTTTTATTACGTGGTAAAGCCATGCTGCAGCTATATTATTAGTATAGTTGTAGCACGAATGGGTCGGCTCGACTGGGGAAGGACCACACTCTTCAAAAATACTGGCGTAAAATAGCAGCTGAATGCTGCTGTGTTTCGTATGGTGAGTGTAGAGAAACGGAGACGCTTTTTACTGGAAACGAGGCATTCCATCTTAGTCCTCACGGGTGACAACGCATCTTCATTTTGATTTTTTACTGAGGATAGATGTAGATGTCTATGGGTCACAGCAATTACTTACCATCAGGTAGACTGTGTGCTCTTTAGTCACCCTATACTATAAAAAAAATGCAAAAAGAGCTCCAATCGTGCACCAGCCTTTGTTTTGTCGACCGACTTTAATACACGTTCAAAATGCCGTATTGGATTGTGAAAACATGCAAAAACTACGAAAGTAAAATGAGAAAAGAGCAAGGTGTATCATATTTTCAATAAGGACTGTTAATATTTAATCAGTTAAAAGTAATGTTTTGCTTCGATACATATTATTTCATTTAAATATTAATTGTAAAAACAATTTAACGTAATTTTCGCTAGAAGCTTCATAAGGTGAAAATAATGCGAACTCTGGTCGAAGTTAAATAGGATGATAAATTGTCGCAATCAAAATTGAACAGTTTTCTAATAACGATATAGTTTGAATTTAGGATGTTTTAGTTTTTTTATATTTCTATACATGTACGTATGCTTATATAGGTTATCACTGGACACATTTTTCTTGAATTTTGTTCGTAGGTCTATGTTGTTACGTGTAAAGTTTATAAGACAATTATAGTTTTCAATAAATAATTTTTATCTTCTGTCACTACGCTAAGGCTCAATTTCCATTACCGCGGAACGGAATGGAAGCGAATTTTGTAACGAAGTTGTACATAGTAAAATGAATTTTATTTTAATTGTGTAACATGCAAACTAAATAGATATTAGCCAAAAAGAGAGAAGTCGCGCGTCTTCCGTGGAATTCTCGTGCATTCTTGAGAATTCCGCAGCTACTGTCGGCGCAATCTGTGGAATCCGCGGGAACCATTCTTGTCAAATAAAACATCTAGACTAAATAACTGAATCGTGCATATTATATCGTTATGGCTCAGTCGCAAGAATTTGCGCGAAGAGGCGAATTTGACGCTTCCGTTCCATTCCATTCGACGCAATGTAAATTGAGCCTAAGTAGAAACTAGAAATAATAACTCTTTCTTACAATAAATACTGATAATCAAACATATGCTTCATTCCCTACAATAAAGACGTGATTAGGTACATTATAAAGAGTTCATTGTAAATCAAGTTACTACTGTTCTTGGGTATAAAACTACAGTGTCCAAAAAGCATAAAGCTACACAGTAAATTAGATATAATTAGCTGTTACGCGGCACGTTGCTGCCGCAGAATAAATAATTGTGGAAAAAGCGTTTTAAATTTGGAACAGTTATATTGTTTAATTAGGAATGATAATACATTCATTGAAGTTGAATGATATATAACTTTCAAACAAATTAGGTGTTGCGATACGCGCGCCACCTCTTGTAGGTTACGAGGGCTGCACTAAAAGTATCGGAAATGGAATATTTCCACTGTTCCTGTCATATTAAAATCTTTTTAATTGAAAACTCCTTGGTTTTAAAAATCGAATACCATTTTTTTATTTAAAAAAAGATTCTCGGTCTTGTCACAAGGTTTTGTCAAACTTGTTTAGTCATTGAGAAAATGGAATTGACTCGAGAAACTTCAAGAGCGATGATTTATTATGACTTTAAAATCTTTTTAATTGAAAACTCCTTGGTTTTAAAAATCGAATACCATTTCTTTATTTAAAAAAAGATTCTCGGTCTTGTCACAAGGTTTTGTCAAACTTGTTTAGTCATTGAGAAAATGGAATTGACTCGAGAAACTTCAAGAGCGATGATTTATTATGACTTTCGAAGTGGTTTAACACAAAAACAGTGTGTTGACCGGATGATTTCTACATTTGGTGATGAAGCCCCATCCAAAACCACAATTTATCGCTGGTTTGCTGAATTTCAACGTGGATGTGTCAAGCTCAGTGATGATCCCCGTCAAGGTCGTCCAAAAACTGCAGTCACCCAAGAAAACGTTGATGCTGTGCGTAAGCTGATTGAAGAAGATCGACGTGTGACATACCGTGAAATTCAGGCAACTTTAGACATTGGCATGAGTCAAATACAAATAATCTTGCATGAACAATTAGGTGTAAAAAAAGTTGTTTTCCCGATTGATACCGCATTCGCTCTGTGAAGAGCAAAAAGCGGCTCGCGTTACTTGGTGCGTCAGAACTCTCGAAAGATTCCACGCAGGATCCTCAAATGCTGTATACAACATCGTATCAGGTGACGAATCCTGGTTATACGCGTACGAAGCCGAAACAAAAAGCCAGTCACGAGTTTGGGTGTTCGAAAATGAGTTAAAGCCAACAAAAATTGTTCGTTCACGGAGTGTTGCAAAAAAAATGGTGGCCACGTTTGTCTCCAAAACCGGCCATGTTACGACTATTCCTCTTGAGCGACAAAGAACGGTTAATGCAGAATGGTATGCTAGCATTTGTTTGCCACAGGTCGTTTCTGAACTCCGTAAAGAGAACTGCAACCGCCGCATCATCCTCCATCACGACAATGCGAGTTCTCACACCGCACACAGAATAAAAGAGTTTTTAGAACAAGAAAACAGAATTATTAGACCATCCGCCGTACAGCCCCGACCTAAGCCCTAATGATTTGTATACTTTCTTTAAAATAAAGAATAAATTGCGTGGACACAGATTTTCATCACCTGAAGAAGCTGTGGACGCCTACAAAACGGCCATTTTGTGTCACTTCCTTGATTCCCGAAATTTTCAGAGCCGCCCACGTAATTGTACTGTGCCTATAACCTTCGCGCAAGTGCAAGCAATAAGTTGACAAAGTTTTACAAAAATTTTAAAATACGAACCAACCAAAAATACATTTTTATGTATTAGATATGAAAACAAGTATATAAAAATGTTGCATTTATTAATCATGCTCAGTCACATACATGTTAATACAATGAACTAACTATCTTGCCGAACATTCGGTGATTTAGCTGAATATTCGACCAAATGCGAATATTCGATACAACTGCCGAATATGTCGAATACTGAATATGAAAACAATATTCGGCCCATTTCTAGTATTTACCTCTGATGTAAAGAAATGAGGTGGTTATAGCCATTTAATAAAATTGTTCTAATAGTTTATACAGTTCGGGTTCGTGGCGCAGTGGCTTAGCAATGAGTTGTTGCGCTAGGGGTCGCGGGTTCGAATCCCGCACGGAACAAATATTTGTATGGCCTACAGATAATTGTTCCGGGTCTGGATGTTAGTTCTCGTGCAATTATTATTAATATATATATATATATATATATATATATATATATATATATATATATATATATATATATATACTAGAGTCCACCTGATGGTAAGTGGTTGCTGCGGCCCACAGACATCTACATCTATCCTCTATTACAATTCAAAATGTAGATGCGTTGTCACCCGTGAGGACTAAGATGGAATGCCTCATTTCCAGTAAAAAGGGCCTCCGGACACCTGCACTCACCAAGCGAAACGCAGAGGTAAACGTCTACTTCACGCTGGTATTCTGTGAGGTCGTGGTACCACCCCGGTTCGAGCCGGCCCATCCGTGCGACAGCAAACGCTACCGCGTGGCTCTACCACTGTTAGAATGGTGTTGAAAGGTGGCGCTAGAGTAGTCAAGTGAGCTCGGCCACAGTTCTTATTGCTTTGTAAGAGAGATAGTTTTATTATATATATATATATATATATATATATATATATATATATATATATAATATCTACAATTTATTTACAAACTGCCCCCACGATACAGGAGAAAATCCTAGTGTGGGGGTAACGTTTTTAAAAAAAAGAAAAAAAAAGTTGCTATGGTATAATATGGGATAGTGGAATGTCTTATGCTATAGTGGGGGCATAAGATTATACATGATTATTCTTTCCTGTTTATACTCGTAATCTTATCTATATTCATATAATAAATCTGTAAGAATATTGTTTGTTCACGATTAACACAAAAACCACCAAACAAATTTCCGTGAAATTTTGTACGTAAGCAGTAAATGACCATGTATAAAATATATAGGTCGCTTTTTATCCTATTACGGAAGAGTAAAAAAAAGGGTATAGTTTTCCTTTTTTTAAGTTTATTGTCATTATTATGGCTGCTGATGATTGCATTAGTACCAAAGAGCGTTTAGCTATATGTATAATAAATCTATAAAAAAGTGTGTGTGTGAAAATGAAACTCATCACGCTACTAACCAGTAAAGGGAGAACAATGTCTGCAGTGCCAGCTAGTACAGTAATATGGGAATATCATTATTTAAAAACATATTCATATAACAACTCAACCGTCCACGGTGACTAGTCCCCAAAAAAATGATTGCCTCACCTGTACATGGTGACTATAGTCACCAATCGACATCTTTCGGTTTAAACATGTACAGTGCAAAAGATAGCTGTTATTAAAACAGTAAACCAATATAGATGGTGCTATTATAAATTTGTCATCTGTAAGAGTGAATTTTATCTGCATAATAGTATAACAAAATATATAACAAAATATTTAGAAAAAAAAAAGTAATTTTAAACAGTCCACAAACAAAAATGCCTTTTTGTTTGTGCACTGACAAACAAAAAGGCATTTTTGTTTGTGCACTGTTAAAGTGTGAGAAATTCGATCAAAAATGTGTTATATTTTCTGTTTTTAAACGTTATTTCTAATAGGAAATAGTTAGGTCATAAGTTCTGTCAAAAACTTTTTATAAAATTATTGATACACTTTTTTATAATTATATAGAAATTATATATGAAATGAAAGGTAATTTAATTTAAAATACAATTTTATTTACATTATTCAAAATGCCCTCCCCTATTTTGAATACATGCCCTTAATAAACGTGGCCAATCATCAATCGCAGCACGCACCACACTCATATCTATTTCTGCCGCTGCTTTAGCCAAAGATACTCGGAGAGATTCCAAATTCTGATGAGGTTTAGCGCGGATTCTCTCCTCCAAATGTTGCCATATCTTGTAATCCAGTGGGCTTAAATCTGGACTAGAAGAGGATCAGTCTTCATGTCCGATAAAGTCAATTCCACGGATGGTCATCCAGTTATGCGTGCTTCGTGCCCTATGAGCTGGTGCAGAGTCCTGTTGGAATATCCAATGTCTGTTTTTGACCATTTTTTGAGAAAGGTTCCACTATGTTTGCTAAGACGGTATTTTGGTACACCTCTGCACTGGTTTTTACACCCTTTTCACAGAAAAACACCTCAGTTAAGCCTGAATATGAGACTCCAAGCCAAACCATGAGTGACGAAGGATAATGTGCTCGTTGAACCCTCGGAATACGCGTGCTGGCTTCTTCACTGTTGTGGGAATACACCTTATCATTTTGTTTATTATTACTTTCTTCGATGTTAAAAATTTTTTCATCCGGAGACAAAAGTTCGCGGTATTTTTTTCCCGCGTACCGCCGAAATAAAGCGCGGGATCTATCCAGCCTAATTTTTTTCAAACGCTCGTTCAAAAAATGTCCGGTCTTCTTACGATAAGTTCGTAGTCCTAGGTCTTCATTAATCACTCTTTTGACCGTGGTTCTGCTTAGGCCATTTGTAGAGCTAAGATTTTTTTGTTTACGAACAGGATTTCGTCGGATTCGCGCCTACACTGTTTTGATGATCGCGGGTGTCTTAACTGTACGAGGTCGGCCGGTCCTCTTACGATCTTCGAAGCTTGAATCTTCAGTGAATCGTTTGATAGTGCGATAAACGAATCGTAGGGTTATTTTAAATTTTTGTAGAATATTGAAAATCTCTTTTGGCTCGTAACCAGAGCGATGCAACGTCATGACCGCTACTCTATCTTCTTTCTTCGACCACTGCATATTTGAAAATGAATGAAAATTAATGTCTTTTTTTATTTTCGGCAAGCGCAAACGTTGTATTTTTAAAATTGGTGAAGTTCATCTAGCCAGTATTCAAAAATTTTAAATAATAAGGTTTTGACAGAACTTATGATCCGACTAAGTATGTATTACGACAATTCAAAACAGTTTACATATAATAATTTAGCTCGAAATTTTAATCACTATACGCGATCATCATTTATTGATTATAAGTTGTTTAAAATGTGTTCTAATAAGTTTTTTGTGTTAAATGAATGCTAAATATAAAAGAATGATTTACTATTAACACGTTGATAGGCATTTATAAACCAAATGTCCGTTGAGATGTGTCTAGAAATTATTAAGACTTACTATTATTTATTTATTTACTTATTTATTCAAATTTATATTGGATAAACATTGAATACTTATATATATTGAGTATATAAGATATTATTGATATTGGTGTAATTTAAAAGGTAATATCATATACTATTATAATATAAAATAATTGTCCCCAGTAAATATAAAAAAAAATTAAAAAGAAATAATTATAATTCTCGTAAAACTCGAAATAAAAAAATACGTTTTTTTTTAAATTCCCATTTTGAAGCTTTATTTTCAGCCTTTATTTTTAATTTGACTAATTTTCTTAAAACAAAATAAAATTTTGAATTCTTTAAGTCTTTTGAGAATATTTTTTTTATTTTTCAGTAATAATCGTTTTAGTTGAGATAGTCTCGCGCGGTCGTAAAAAAATAGTTACATTTAATGCACGGACAGACGAGGCGAGAATCACTCGTGCGGGGTGGACGGTTAAGTGGATAACAATCATAAATTCATTAAATAACCGGACAAGGCGAGTCGGGCTCGCACATGAAGGGTTCCGTACTATTGTAAAACTCATTTCTGGTTTTATTTTTAATTTATTTTCTATTGAAATACACATTCTGTGAAAATTTCAATTGTCTACCTATTACGGGTTAAGAGATACAGCCCGCTGACAGACGGATGGACGGCGGAGGATTAGTAATAGGGTCCCGTTAGTCACCCTTCGGGTACGGAACCCCAAAAAGCAAACAACTGTAATGTAATCAGCATTAACATTCTTGCTGGCGTCATGTTCTCGCAGTTTCTGTTTGTCGTTTGCTGTCAACGAAACTTCCCTAAATTTCCCTTATTTTACAGGATATGGAAACACTGAAGCAGTCCCCAACGGATACCATCACACAGTACGCTTACAACCTCATGAGCCATCAAACGAAACTTGCGCAGCGCTGTTTGGACGATCGCACCAGCAGGTCAGTTTCAAAGCTTTTCTAAAGAAGATATATAATTTTGATTAGTTTTAGTTTTTATTTTATGGGGTAAGGGTGACAAGCGATCACACAGTCCAAACGATGGTAAGTGGATGCTTATGGCCCACGCTGGTATTCTGTGAGAGCGTGGAAGTACGCCGGTCGAGCCGAGCCATTCGTGCTACTACCATAATATAGCTGCAGCATGGCTCTATCACGTATCTTAGCCACCTGCATCCATTGATTTCCTGCATCTCTTACCAGGTCGTCACGTCATCTAGTGGAGGACGCCTAACACTTGGCTTACCTGTGCGAGGCTGCCACCTTTCTTACGCGTTTTAAATTATGCAGCAAATAAATTTGGAATGTTGATCAAGAATTCCATATTCTGAAGTTCAAAATTATTGTAATTATAATGGATGAACAGTGGACTGTATATTTATTTCTGACTGATTACTTAACGACTGATCTGAGGTTAGCTATACTAGGGGACTGCTTGAAGAAAAGATGGTACTTTTTAATATACTGTATTAACTATTTACAATGATTCGGCACTGACTAACTATGTCTAACACTATGTACAGAGGGAGGTCTTGAATTGGAGTCTTGAGTCTTCTTCAGGTTTCTTCTTAAGTGCCGCTCCGAAGTGAAATGAACAGCTCACAGACCGAGACGCCCTTCTTATATCTCGCAAGAAGGTGCCTCAGTCTGTGAGTAGTGCCGTGCGACGACAAATGGAGCCACACGCGCGCTGATTGGACGCCGACATCGCTGGTCGGCGCCGGTGTGCGGGGTGCGCGGGGGGTAGCGGGGTACGAAGGGGCGACGGGGCGGCGGGTCTCTAGCTGTCCTCAACAGTAATTATTATGCCTCCTCTACACTACTCGCGAAGTAACTTTGAAGAAGTGCTCGTCGAAGTCGACCGCAGTCCGAAGAACGTGACTACACACTCGTGTTACTTTGCGAAGAACTCAGTCGTCTTGAGTCTCCCGTATCCTTAACATGAATAACGGTAAAAAGGCAGCTGCTATCGGTACCTAATTGTGTGAACAGTATGACGTCAATGCGTTAACTAAATAAATAATTATGTAGAAAGCTACATATTTAATATTTATATATAAAAATAAATAATCATAACTGGCGTAAGCCGAGTAGAGACGTTTCGTGTAATTTGGGCTACTTCGCGAAGTTCTGTGACTCTGGCGCAAAAAACCGACAGCGATCGGAAGTCCCCCGAGGCAAAGCGAGGTGGCACGAAGCGAATCGAAGTACCTCTCTACACTATTTGCCTCGTCCAACTTTGATTTACTTCGCGAGTAGTGTAGAGGAGGCATTGAGTAATTCTTCATCGCTAATTGACATTATAATATGTAAAAAAACTTGTGAGGTTGCTTTTAGGGTGTTACCGCACCAATTGATCGATCGTCGATCTTTGGATCGATTGACGGTGGATTGACAGAAAACCTGCCCGGACTGATGTCCAGGTAGATACTTACTGTTGACTTTTACATCTGCCTCAGCTATATTAGTATGTAGTATAATTGTAGCATGGATCAGTTGTGTCGACCTGGGAAGTACTACACTCACAGAATACCAGCGTAAAATAGCAGCTTAACGCTACTGTGTTTCGTGTGGTGAGCATTATATCTTAGTCCTCACGGGTGACAACGGATCTTCATTTTGATTCGTAATCGAAGATAGATGTAGATGTCTATGGGCCACAGCAACCACTTACTATCAGGTGGACTGTGTGCTCGTTTGTCACCCTTATCCTATAAAAGAAAAAAAAGGGGTCCACCTAGTAAACTAATAACAACCGTACTTTCAGAAGGCATAGCAGCGCTGCGATATGTAAATACGGCACGTCCACGCAGGAGTGTTCTTGCCTATTCAGCAAAGTTTTCCGTCTTCCATGCCGGCACATACTTATGCTTACCACGGAGTTAAAGGTAGGTCTATTTATACATTATGTAACTAAGAACTAAGATGGAATGCCTCAAAACCGGTATAAAAGGGTCACCGGTTCTCTAAAATATATTTTCTTGTAATGACCAAATATGGAAATTAATTTGCTATAGTTGCCATGCTTGGCGGACGGTTGGACGACCGCAGTCTATTATTATGTTGAATTGTTATCAGTGAGATGCTGGTGGACATCTCCTGATTTAGTTTCTCTAGTGGATTCTCTTACGTCTCTATTACGCTAGAAGTACTACTAACAAAATATGTCCTCCAGGACGAATTTCGGTCATGGCGGCCAGTCCCAACGATGACTAGTCATCGGCGCAGGACAGGATTATACTGCCCAAGTGTATGCGCAAGCACAGGTGGACTTTCTATTGCCTCACTCTAATAGTCCGATGGGACGGTAAACCGACACGACCAGCGAGAGATCAGGCGCAGGACCAACGGCTTTACTTTTTTTCTGAGGCACGGGGGTGAGACATCCCAACTCCGGGCAGCTACTGAGAATTTGTTGATGGAAAAGCTCAATAACTGAATTTGGCCCGACCCGGCATTCGAACCGGGAACCTCATGATCAGCAGTCGCACTACTACAACCACTAGACTGCCGAGGCAGTCAAATCTTATTTTTACTACTATTATCATATTTTTCTTGAGACTCGCTGTCTTTTAAGAAACTTATAATTTCGGTCTGACTGCTTACTTTATTGCACTGTATTATAACTTAGATGTTTTGACTGATTTAGATATAAACATTAGAGTGTACGTTCATCCATTACAGCTATAAAAGTCCATTGCTGAACATAGGACTCTTCCATAAATTGCATGATAAGGGGAATTTTGACATAATTGCAATGCATATTTGACAAGTGCTTTCCATCTCCTATTTCGGTTTCCTTCTGTCGCCTCTCACGACACCCACAGCACGATATGGGGCAGTGGATATTCTTACACCACCACTACACGGTATCTTCACTGAATGTTAAGAGTATACGTACAACATACATGAATTCTATTTGCTTACAGGTGAAAACGCACATACCTTTCGAGCCCCGCTGGACAGTGCAATATTGTTTATTTGGCTGCGAGACCAACACTGGCACCACCACAACTACAACCAATACCACTGGTAAGTACGATTCCCTTATCATTACATTAGGGATTTTTTTTTATAAGATAAGGGTGACAAACGAGTACACAGTCTACCTGATGGTAAGTGGTTGCTGCGGCCCATAGTCATCTACATCTATCCTCGATAATAAATCAAAATGCAGAAGCGTTGTGTCACCCGTGAGGACTAAGATTGCCTCATTTCCAGTAAGAAGGGTCTCCGGTTTTCTACACTCACCATACGAAACAGCAGTGTTAGCTGCTATTTTACGTTGGTATTCTGTGAGAGTGTGGTCCTTCCCCGGTCGAGCCGACCCATTAGTGCTACAACTATACTACTAATATAGCTGCAGCATGGCTCTGCCACGTAAAAACCACGGATGTGTTGCGATTTGGTTGAAAAGACAATCCGCAAAGAATGATGAATAGTCATTAATTGTGAAAGGTGTTGTACTCCGCTACATATTATTCGTAATAGTTGGAATGTGTGGCTGAAAGAAGAAAAACTATTTTATGAACTCCTCTCTAAGTGCAGATCGCTTTCCTATTTATATAGTCACATATACTTAATTGCCTCGTTGAAATACGAAGGTACGATAGTACGAAAGCTTGATACGAGGGTACACAATGCACGCACACAAGCGCGGCTTCATCTACAGTACCACACAGAGAAATAAAGCGAACCGTGCGTCAGCAGTACTGCTATGAAATGTGTTTGTTTAGTATTTAAAATAAAAAGTACCCTCTTATAAATTGCTGTGACCCTACAGGGCGTCACTTGATTATACATCAAGTTATTTGTGGCATGCAAATTATATAAATAAATAAAAACATGCGTGAGTATCGTGGAACACTCTGTTGGAACGAAGGTCCTTTCGTAGTATATTATTATAGATAAAATAAAAATAAATGAATTACAAGCGTCTATTCAAATGAAGCGTCATTTAACCTTTTGACCGCCAAAGTCGTCTATACTTGACAAGCACCTGCGGGCTCTGAGCGCCAACGACGTCTATAGTTAACAAAAAGCCCGGCCCACAAAAATATGAAATATACATATTGGAAAACTATTACTGGTATTTTAATTCCACATTCCTCAAAAAAGAATAACCCAGCAACATGTGAGTATAAAAAACAAGTCTCCTAGAGCCACAAGTACTAAGAAACATTGAACTAAAAAAATGGATTTTTCTCTAAGCAAATACTATGTCCAGCACGTCAAAGTCGTCTATAGTTGACCGCTAGTGTTGTACGCGGGAGGCAAGGATTTCTTGAAAAATATCCAAAATTCAACTCAAACTTGTTATTTTTTTCCTATTATTATTGATATTTGTATAAAACAAAAGGTTAGAAACATAAAACTATAATTAGCTACATGAATTAAAAAAATGTTATCAAATCTTCTTAGCATAATAAATCTAATATATCCACTCTGGCGCATCCTTAGCGCGTCATCGAAAATCAGTTCACTGGGCGCTGTGGTCAAGTATAGATGACACCCTGATGCCGTCATAAGCGATTAGCGAGAAAAGTAGTGCAGTGCAACATGAACGATTCTGACTGATTTACCTAGTGCGAAAAATTATATACAATTGTTGATTAGTGAATAATTATGTACCTTTTTTATTTGAATAATATAAAATTACAAATAATAAATGTGTTTTTTTTTACTTAAGGCATGAAGAGGAATTTTTCATTTTGTGTTGTGCGATTTTTTTTCTCAATCTCAAAACCATCTGGCAGCATCAGCGTCATATCAAACCACCATTGTCAGAAAAGCGTAAAACTTTTCTTCTGTGCTTTACTTGGCCTACGCCTCTACCGACACATAAAATATTTTGAATCGATGTCTGTATATATTGATTAGATCGATTTCAAAATCGATACACAGCATGCGACACGGCTACATCTCTAAAAAAGTTTCTAAAAGGAAGGTCAGCTGCGCCGTTGTCATCTAGTCGTGACAGTGACGTCATCACGATGGATAGTAGTGCTGTGGTTTACTACTACTTTATTGATATTGTTTGCTTTTTATTTATGTATAAAGTACATAGTATGTATATAAAAAGAGGAAGACAGCACAATATTAAATAAAACATACTAGATTATAAAGAGTCATTTGTTGCTTAAAAAACCAACAAAAACAAGTTATTTTGTGTTATCGATATATCAACTCTTAGCAACACTATTTTTTCGTAGGTATTTTTGTTTACTTTTCGCTTTGGCGTACAGGACACGGCAATGCGTTTTTGGCGTGGCGGTTAAAAGGTTAAAATAATATTTCTTTCATGGCAAGATAAGAAAAATTTCGAGGGAGATGGGTACTATTCCATCTTGCTTCCTTATACCACTTATACCCCCTTTCTATAGTGCTAGCGAGATGGAATAATATCCATCTCCCCCCCCCCACACTTTTTCTTATTTTGAAATTCATTCATGAAAGAAATATTATATTAAATGACGTTACATTTTAATAGACGCTAGTAACTAATTTATTTATATTTGTTAGTCTTTAATATAATACCTACGCTTATCAATAATAATATATTACGAAAGGAACTTCGTTCCAACCGAGTGTTCCTCGACACTCACACATGTTTTTTCGGATATCCGATAGTTTCGGTTACGGTTATGCAGCTCCATACCATCCCTGCTTCATAGTACATTGCATCATATTATGATTTATGAACTGTGTTAGCTCTCATAGAAAATCTTAATACGAGTAGGCCTGCTGTACCCTGAACTCTACGACAAACATAAATTCGAATGTTGTTCACACAGCAATATGGATGGGGTGATAAAATTTCTATTTATTTTTTGGTCCGTGTATATGTGATAGAGGCATGCTTCAGCTATATTAAAGTTGTATCGAGAATGGGTCTGTTCGAACGGAGGAGGGCCACAATCACAGAATACTACTATAAAATACTAAGTTAATGCTGCTGTGTTTCATATTGTGAGAGTAGAGAACCGGAGACCCTTTTTACTGGCAAAGGGGCATTCCATCTTAGTCCTTGGGCAATATAATAGAGTATGTATGAGCCTTAATCAAATATTGTTCATATTATCTGTGGTTTGTCTTGGATTAGTGACTTAATCTGGCAATCTTTATTTCCTTTTCTCTATAGAAAATATGTTCTCTCTCTTTGATTTTAATGCCCGACTGCATTGCACACATTTATCGTAAGTCTTTATATATTAAACTAAATCATTGAAGTGGATACACATTTTTAATTTTAATATCTTCGCCTTGCCCTACGTCTTGTATTTTGATTTTGTAATGCATTTGTATCTTGATTCTTTATCGAGGAATGATAAATACTATAAGCTATAAACTGTTCAGTTATAGCATATTTGTATCTTGTGTACAGCTAGCACGGGTACTTTCATGGAGCAAGTGGTGGTGGAGGATGGCCAGCATCGTCAGACCATTCAAGCGCAGCCTCAGCAAATACACACTGTGAGTATTCCTAACAGTTTTTAAAGAGCTGTAATAACAGAATATAGAGTGTTAGGGATAGTTTAAACGGTGGAGTCGAGATAGTGTGTAGAGGGCAAGTAGACTGTATAACTAACTTTACTAGGCATGTCTCTTGAGGAGAGATTTATTTCGATAACTACTGAATTGACTTCACTGAGAACTAAGGTGACTGTATAAAGAAAGGTGGGACAATTTAACGATTGATAACGATATTTATTTCACTATTTACAATATTTTAGCGGCATTAATTAATTCTAGACTAATTAAGCTGAAGGAACACTAGAGAGAGATTTCTTCTTTTTCTTGAGTCTTCTGTCTTCACTGCCGCTTTCGAATCGAATGAATTGGCGAGGCCGGATGCCCTTGTTTTATTTGCGCGGCGGGGGTTTCACCGGTGCTGTGTTCCCACGCGGCGTCGCAGGCATCACCGGCGTCACGGGACGTCCGGCGGGGTGCGGGGTGCGGGTGCGGGATGTGCGGGGCCAGAGCCGTCCGTAACATAGAGGTTACTTGATCACAGTTCCCAGCATCATCACATTCATCTTAAAATCTTAAGTTATTATTACAAATGATTAAATCTTTAAAATTTAAATATACATTACCTTTTCCAGGTTGGTGGCGTGAGACAGCAACAATACGTACTGGCGACGCCTGGACAACCGGCGACCCCAGTTTCACAGGTGAGCTTGTACTTGTCTCACTCGTCGTGACGGTCGTGTTCCGATATACACTGCGAGCACTGCTCAGTGCTCTCACTGGTGAAAAATTCATTCCGTTATGGACTGCCAGTATACTGTCGCAGTACTCTAGAGCCAATATATAATATATAACGTCATAAATCGCCGCCATTTTTGTACTGTGAGTACTGCGCTTTCGAGGTAAGGTGCTCTCAGTACTTTGATCACGTGATCAAAAAACATAACAGCGCCTAGATATTTAACAGCTGCCACGAATAATTGCTATTATTATTAGCTAATATTGTTATTCAAATAAATTCTGATATTAAGTTTTAAACGCAACAACATTCAAATAATATTCTTTCTTGCTGAACAGAAAATGTGTACATGATAAATATTTTCATTTGAAAACAGTATCGAAAAATGGGGATGACTGTATACTGGACTGCGTTCCGTTTTAAACAGTAACCAGTATAGCAAACTAAGAAGGGACGGCTTCACAGTATACTGAATTGGCGTCACACCTTACAGTGGTCACAATGTGTATCGTAACATACTCTAAATTTGATATTTGGTATGGAGATTGGGCTGACATAGCCCAGCAAATCAGTAACATGTAGTGGCAATGAGCCAGTCATATAGCTCAAAGAACCGACAACCGTTGACAAAAAAGATTTATGAATTTTTACTGGAAAGCACAATGTTGTGCGACCTTCCACTAGTTTGAGTGACAACTTGATGAAATACGGATGTAGTCAATGGATGGGGGGGTGCTTCACCACAGTGGACTTATGATGGGCTGTATAATTGTGATTGATTGACAACATAATTTTTTTAATATACTTCTTTTTATAATATGTAATTTCTTTGCAGGTTATATTCTGCGGTGGGGGCGTTGGCAGCGTCGGTGGAGTGGGGGGCGCCGCCCCTGTTATAACCTCGGTCCTCCCTCCAGGAGGGGCAGTCCTTACCCCGCACCATGCACTACATCAGTGAGGAATTTCCTCACTGATGTAGTGCATGGTGGCTGCTTTTGTGGCCAGTTTCCTCAGCAGACAGTATTTAAGTGACTGCGTAGTGTAAATTGACAAACTCACTGTGCATTTTTTGTGTAGCACTGAAGTTAAAAGTTGAATAATGAAGAATTTTAGTGAATCGGACCTATCATTACAGTATGGGAATTTTGTACAATGTTTATATAAACTAAAGTATGTGACAGATTTCTAGTTGTGTAGAAATGGTGTAAGAGAAAGTCCCATATCATCCGTGGCGATCGTAAGAGGTGACAGATGTAACTGAAACAGGAAATGGCAGCAGCATGCAATAATAAGAAAAAAAAATAGATGCGGTTGCCCGCAATCTACCTGCTAGACTTTAGATTGGATGTAATGAATATGGGAGTTTTCAACAAATCACGAATGATTACAAGTCGCGGCACGTAAGTCTAGTGCTGAACGAAACGTGGAGGGGATAGCTGCGCATGGCTACTGTCGCGCACGTATCAGTACGGGGGACGGAATGCGACAGGAAAGCCAATCAGCACGTGCGAACGATACGTACGAGCCAATTAGCACCTGCGAACGATACGCACGAGCCAATCAGCGCGTGCGAACGATACGCACGAGCCAAATAGCGCGTGCAAACGATACGTAAGAGCCAATCAGCGCGTGCGAAACGCACGAGCCAATTAGCACCTGCGATCGATACGCACGAGCCAATCAGCGCGTGCGAACGATACGTAGGAGCCAATCAGCGCGTGCGAAACGCACGAGCCAATTAGCACCTGCGATCGATACGCACGAGCCAATCAGCGCGTGCGAACGATACGTAGGAGCCAATCAGCGCGTGCGAAACGCACGAGCCAATTAGCACCTGCGATCGATACGCACGAGCCAATCAGCGCGTGCGAACGATACGTAAGAGCCAATCAGCGCGTGCGAAACGCACGAGCCAATTAGCACCTGCGATCGATACGCACGAGCCAATCAGCGCGTGCGAACGATACGTAGGAGCCAATCAGCGCGTGCGAAACGTACGAGCCAATTAGCACCTGCGATCGATACGCACGAGCCAATCAGCGCGTGCGAACGATACGTAGGAGCCAATCAGCGCGTGCGAAACGCACGAGCCAATTAGCACCTGCCAACGATACGCACGAGCCAATCAGCGCGTAGGAACGATACGTAGGAGCCAATCAGCGCGTGCGAAACGCGCGAGCCAATTAGCACCTGCGAACGATACGCACGAGTCTATCAGCGCGTGCGAACGATACGTAGGAGCCAATCAGCGCGTGCGAAACGCACGAGCCAATTAGCACCTGCGAACGATACGCACGAGCCAATCAGCGCGTGCGAACGATACGTAGGAGCCAATCAGCGCGTGCGAACGATACGTAGGAGCCAATCACCGCGTGCGAACGATACGTAGGAGCCAATCAGCGCGTGCGAATCGCACGAGCCAATTAGCACCTGCCAACGATACGCACGAGCCAATCAGCGCGTGCGAACGATACGTAGGAGCCAATCAGCGCGTGCGAACGATACGTAGGAGCCAATCAGCGCGTGCGAACGATACGTAGGAGCCAATCAGCGCGTGCGAAACGCACGAGCCAATTAGCACCTGCCAACGATACGCACGAGCCAATCAGCGCGTGCGAACGATACGTAGGAGCCAATCAGCGCGTGCGAAACGCACGAGCCAATTAGCACCTGCCAACGATACGCACGAGCCAATCAGCGCGTGCGAACGATACGTAGGAGCCAATCAGCGCGTGCGAAACGCGCGAGCCAATTAGCACCTGCGAACGATACGCACGAGCCAATCAGCGCGTGCGAACGATACGTAGGAGCCAATCAGCGCGTGCGAACGATACGTAGGAGCCAATCACCGCGTGCGAACGATACGTAGGAGCCAATCAGCGCGTGCGAACGATACGTAGGAGCCAATCAGCGCGTGCGAAACGCACGAGCCAATTAGCACCTGCCAACGATACGCACGAGCCAATCAGCGCGTGCGAACGATACGTAGGAGCCAATCAGCGCGTGCGAACGATACGTAGGAGCCAATCACCGCGTGCGAACGATACGTAGGAGCCAATCAGCGCGTGCGAACGATACGTAGGAGCCAATCAGCGCGTGCGAAACGCACGAGCCAATTAGCACCTGCCAACGATACGCACGAGCCAATCAGCGCGTGCGAACGATACGTAGGAGCCAATCAGCGCGTGCGAAACGCGCGAGCCAATTAGCACCTGCGAACGATACGCACGAGTCTATCAGCGCGTGCGAACGATACGCACGCCGCTCCGCGGCCCGATTACTACCGCATGTTACCCTATTTTCGACTTATGCGCAATAACGGTCACCGCTATACTTTCGTGCCGCTACTTATATATGTGGTGTTTCACGGCTTACTTTATTAGTTCTTATTGCAATATTATTATATATGGGCAAATAACAGGGCTTAAACCGGTCCCGTTTTTTTTGGTATGGTTTAAAAAATGTCCCAGTTTGGGTACAGTTTTGGTGTAGGTAACAAAAGATTTGTAATTACTTGAAGTTAAAAAGTTAAAGTTACACAGGCCTCATATCTGAGAGGGTTTTAGGGCAAGGAAATATCTGCCGCGCTGCCCCAACGCGTGCTGGCAAATTTCACATGGCTTCGAAAATGTATTTTTTTCTTATTTCTCAGCGATGCCGGTTTCCTCACGATGTTTTCCTTCACCGCAGAGCACATGGTAAATCAGCATTTAAAATTGCAATCAACAAGTACATTGGTTCCGGCGGGGATCGAACCCGGGTTGATCGCGTACTGTGAATTTACTGCAAGCGTTAGCCCCTGAGCTGGCTACCACGGCTTTAATTACTTATAAACAATAAAACTTTTTTTAATTGCAACGAGAAAAAGGTCACGTGGTTAAAACATCAAGATGTGGTGTTTTAATCATAAATGATAGTGTTGTTCGCATTCACTACCTTATATACATGCTTATTATGTTTTTCATTATGGGTTCGTGTTTCTTTGACACTTTTCTCTTATTGAATTACTAATATGATTTTTAAAGTTTTCCTAACAATATTAAAACTTAGTTTTGCATTATTTTGGTTTTTTTATAGGCTAAGAGTGACAAACGAGCACACAGTCCACCTGATGGTAAGTGGTTGCTGCGGCCCATAGATATTTTCCCGATTACAAATCAAAATGCAGATGCGTTTACACCCGTGAGGACTAAGATGTAATTTCTAGTTTCCGGTAAAAAGGGTCTCCGGTTCTCTACACTTACCATACGAAACAGCAGCGTTAAGCTGATATTTTACGTTGGTATTCTGTGAGAGCGTGGTCCTCCCCCGGTGGAGCCGAGCCTTTCGTGCTATAAGTATACCTACTACTAATATAGCAGCAGCATGGCTCTACCACGTAAAAAACATACTTTGTTACTGAATGGTCTTAATTTAAAGGGATGCTAATGATTTCAACTTTAACCCGTATAATATCATGTGCAGTTGATTGCGTTGGATTATTGTTAACTCGGTTAAGGTTAAACCCGAAAATAATTATCAGAATTATAAAATTAATTTAAATTTTAAAAAAAAGATGTTGTATTATCGCAACATTTTATTGTACACGGGGATAGTATTATTGTTTGCTGAGCTGTTCAACTTTTTAACATGTTCATACTGACATTGGCGAATGCATCAATATCGCCATTAAGAAAAAGAATGGTATGTGTTAGTTCTGACGCGCGACTAGAGTTTACTGCTTAGAGTTTATTCATATTCAAATTAATCGCGTTTAGGCCATCTAGCGTTTATTTTACGTAACAATGTTACCTTGAGAATGAAATCAACCAATTCGTTGGATAAAATTACCTGTAGAATGAAGTACATGGCAATATTACTATACCTACGTTCAGTGTGAGATGCACGAATGTGTTGACGTTGACGACTTCGGTTCAGTTTTTGTTAACACTCGATCTTGCTGCCCCTATCTAATTTGTGTACCGCGAGATATATTATATGAACATCGATTTTTAAGGAGTAAAGTTCAAAAATGTTTACTGTCTTAAGATTGTACAGACTTAAGTTGCATGTTTAAATATGCTTGTAAATATTATTTCAATTGATTATAAACTGAAGAGGCTAGTACAAGTCTCGTAGATTTTGTCTATATGTTACAAATGGATAATATATTTGCTTTTACTATATGTTACGTTATATATGTATTAATTGTGTTGTCTCTTATCAATTGTGGGAAGTCAGATTGAGTAAAAAAGGCATGTATGGCAGGAGTACACAATGCTATGTTACGTTCTATTGTTATTCTGTTTCATGATGAAGGTTTGACTTTGGTTGTATTAGCCGTAAACATACACATTGTATTAGTGTGCGTAGGCCTCGAGAGCGATCAGTCACAATCGCAAGCCGCCTGTCGGTACACGTCATTTTATTTTTTTTTCATTTACCAACATTACATAGCCAATTTAAGTTACTGTTTCTCTTGGTGGATCTTAATTATTATTATTAAAATAATCGTTGATGAACAAACTCACAGTTGGGCACAGGTAGATTTTAGTTCCATATATACTACGAAATATATAAATTGCCTAGCTTACATTTGTAAGCCTGAAATGTCTTGGTTTTTTTAATATATTCCTGTAGTTCCATTTTTGTAACAGCCACTAAAGAAAAGCTCAAGGGGAAAACGCTACATGCAAACGAATCCTTATATTTTGGACTAACACCTAACTTGCCTACTTCTAAATTTTATAAAAACATGTGAATTGTTTTTTTTTAACTAATATGAAATAAATATACGTTATTAATTTGCGGGTATATCAAATTCTCAAGGAAATTATAATTAAGAGAATGGAGAAAATGGTAATCATGAAATTATTCTTTATGCATTTGAGTCAAAATGTCATATTTAATGTGCCTTTTAGTTTTTAAAAACGTCGGAATCTTAATTTTTAGGCGATAGTAGAACATATCTTGCGCTTTCGCTTAAGGCATGCATTATAAATCCAATGTTGATGTGTTGTTTATATTACAGTGAAAGCTTTGGGCGAATATTTGGGTTTGAGATATTGGAATATTGTACCCTTGTATTAGATGGAAGCTTGGACAATTGTAATTTTTATTGCGAACCACACTTGACTATATTTTGTTGTAGTGATGTGTATAGTCAGCATATTAAATTTGGAATATAGCAATTTGTTTTTTCGGTGGTACAATTTAAAACATACTGTACTTTAAGATGTAAATTGATTTAGGTTAAGAATGTACTTAGCGTTATTTTATACTAAGTGGATTGAGATAGGGAGTGCGGGGGAACGTGAGAGAGTTGTGTATCGTATTTCCTATAACTGTTTACATATTATGCACTTGGTTAATGTAACTTATTAATTGCCTTAGGATAAAGATGCATATTTTATAAATATTGTATTAAATAAATATTTGTTTCAAACTGTATTGGTTATTTTCTTTAATAGAATTATTAATAATGACGAGATGGTGTTTAAGAATATCCCCTTAGCATCTGGTAAGGGTGTCGTAACAGGTGATAACAAATGAAAATATAATAAAAATGTGCGGTTGTCAGCCTGTCTGACAAACGTGGCGACTATGGCAAATATCCTCCATATGAGACATTCAAAGGGGGAAGTGTTCAACTGTGGACTTTTGTGAGGCTTTAATGGAAAACATCTTGCGGTAAGCTTCGATTCTGGTCGCCTCCGGAATGCTTTGACTACTTAGACTACTTAGAGAGCCTCAGGGACGCCGAGGCAAGTACGGTCCCTTCCTTTGAATCTGTTTCCAAAGGCTATTCATTTACAGCCTTATTAACCGATTCGTTGCGGCACCAATTTTCGACAACTTTTAGCTATGGCGGGGAACAAATATTTCATGACACGCCTTTTGTGCCATCCGCCATGTGTAAAAGTAATGTTCTTTTTTATGCTTTTTTTACTTGTTTACAAATAGAAGGATACTTGTTTTTAGTGGGTAACTACGTGTTTTTTTTTTACGCGTTTTCTTTGAAATTGAGAGAAAGTGACTTTTTTATGAAGAGATTACAAACCTTTTGTAATATTTTTTGTTATTATAAAAAAATCATTCATATAAGTAGGTACAGCTAAATCACCCTGGAAACCTTGGGTTTTATTAAATTAAATTTTCACCTAATAATAACATTTGTAAATATCAAACAACGAAGAACCTTAATTTGAAAAAAAATAAGGTATATCATTCATTGATATTTACAAATGTTAAATATTATTTAATGTTATACAGATGTCAAAGTAAAGTCGATCTGAAAAAATTAGTAAGAATATCAAAACAAGTGTTTTCAAAAGGAAAAAAACGCCGGCGCTATACGGCGGCAGATTGACAAAAGACTATTTATTAGCGAACTTTTTTTATGCATGAACGGTTTCGAACTGTTTCAAACAAAAATAAACCTTATACCATATCACAAGAGCACATGGTACTTCGTAGGTCCATTCGGCCAAATTATAGTAATAAGTCTGCACTTCAACCATTTTAAGCAAAAGAGATAAAGGCATTGTTTTTTTTTAACAGGAGAGTTGTTTTCTAGAAACTTGTTTACAACTTGAGTTTGTGAGCGATCGCAATGAGTGCTATTATTTGTTCATTTGTTTCTTATTAGAGTATTTTTCCACAACATGTTTTAAAAACCTATAAAGTAAAAACGGTACCATGTACAAGTTAAAAAAGGTTGTCAACTCCTAAAAATTTCAATTTTTCAAAATATCCAGAAACGAAGCCGCAGGCATGAACTACTTGCAAAATAATGAATATTTTGTTCTGGATAAATTTTCCAAAAAAGCAATTTTTAATAATTAAATATTATATATATTATTTAATATTAATTTAATTTTCTTAACCCTATAACTTCGTTGTGGACTTAGAAATAATAACACCTAGAAGCCGAGTCCGCGTCCGTAATGTGAGGCAACTCAAACTAAGCCAGTATGGCTTAGTTCAATACTCGGCCCGTTAGTGCTCAAAGTCGTGTCGTGTTGACAACAGTTCCCGAAATTTTAATTAAAAATGACGTTTTATGCAATGAACGGATGTCAGTACATCAGAGAAACACAAGAAACATAATAACATTACATTTCACGAGTAACTAATGCTTTTGAACTTATATTTTTACGTAAAACATCCATAAAATATAAATATGAATTTTTAAAAACTGACATATAACATTATATGGAAATGTTGCCAAAGTAAAGGAAAAATTCTCCCACCTTTTTTTAATTAAAACTAAAACACGTCAATAGGAATGAGGGCATCCACGACTTTTTCTGCTACCAGGGCTGCGCCACTTTACAGTGAGGTAAAATATTTGACAGATTTCATAGCGGGGATAATAATTTCTTAAGAAAATGTAATATTTAAGGTTACTTTCTGTATTATTAGTTATATTTTATATTAATTACATTAGCAATGAATAAACCAAACTATAAAATGTAACTAAAAGTCGATTTTTAAAAAGAGTTATAAAGTGCAAAAAATTAAAAAATCAAACCTCTGACGCATTGTGTTGTGTAATAATATAATATTTTAGATAATGATAAACTATTATTTAAAACTAATTTCTCAATTAACTGACACTTATGTTACAAAAAACTTTACCTCAGTCACAACTAGCGACATCTGGTGAGTGGAAGTTAATTAGCCCTCATTAAATAGAGTGCGTAACGCAACTTGACAACTTATTACTTCGAGGGCTGCCAACATTGAAAAAAATGCAACGCATTGTTTTTATTTATCGACGGCTCCGTGGCGCAGTGGCTTAGCAATGAGTTGTTGCGCTGGGTGCCGCGGGTTCGAATCCCGAACGTAACAAGTATTTGTATGCCTTACAAATCATTGTCCCGGGTCTGGATGTTTGCCCTCGTGCAATTTATGTTTGTAAGCTGCCTCCACGATACAGGAGAAAATCCTAGTGTGGGGGTAACGTTTAAAAAAAAATTAAAAAATATGGATGATAAATTTTAAGGAAACTTTTTATATGGTCTGATAATAAATGCATGTTTGGTTTTCGTTTTATGTTTCTTTCTGATCCGATCATTGCGGCTTGTGAGACAGAAAACATCAGACACAATCGAAATAAAAGCAGTTGGAAGCCCACTAAAATACAAAAATTTGTTCTTTACATTTTTTTATAGGATACGGTGATATACAAACACACGGTCCACCTGATGGTAAGCGGATGCTGTGACCCATATATATCTACAATTATCCTCAATAAAGAGATGCATTGTCATCCGTGAGGACTGTGTAAAACCTACCAAAATTAAAATTTTCTTGTGTTTTTCGTATTGTAGCTTACATTATGCATGCAGTAAGGTGCGGTACACCATTACTCGACGATTATTAAAAAAATTTGCTAAAAACAAACTTAATTATAGATACTGAATACGGTCAATGGTTCGTCGAACAGTCGTTTGTCAGGCACCGGGCGGGTGTTTATCGAACTTGCATTAGTCATATAATTATAACGTCTCTATACAGTTACAAAGAAAAATATGATGCAATCACATGTATATGGTTCATAAAAGTTTCTCACTTGGCTAGATCCTATTCAAAAATATTTTGAATTTAGCGGGCTACACTTCGATAATATAATTCAAACAAACTTATTTTCATATCTGTGTGAGTCATACGTTACGTTGTAACTATTAGTCCAATATAGTTTCAACTTCCCTACTTTTCGGAAAAATTTAATGTATTGGCCACATTATTTTTTCATTTATGTGTGTTTCGTCTAGCGTAAACACAAGTTGATAACGCAAACATAGATTTTGTTCTTGCCCCACTTTTGAACGTCCGCTTTGTAGGGAACTATCGTTCTAGGTGTTATTATTCTAAGGTTGTGGATAAAACTAGAAGCCTGCATATCAGTAACCAAGTAAGCAGTATATAAATTCAGCATATTTCAAATTTTAATTAAATTTGAACCAGTACCTAATTCAAGAGTTAAAACTTGTCAAAGTTTCTTAATTTTGTCACTCACTGACTGACGGATCATCAAAACTCTAAGGCACTTCTAGCATACATAGAAGCTTCAAACTTGGAATACAATTGTTTTTTAGTATATAAATCAAGGAAAAATTAAAATATTTTGCAATTTCGGTCCAGTTTTCGAGATACATCAACTGCATAAATAAGTTTGTAATCCCATACAAATATATAAGATTACAAAGTTACATTTGCAGTGAATGAATCAGTGTACCTATATATATATATATGTATAATATAATGGAATAATAGTTGTAGATAGGTACCTAAATATAACTTTATACAAAAAGAAATGAGATGCCATCAAAAACATAACTTGTAAAAAAAACCAAGTCTCGCAACTCAGTTCTATCGTAAAAAGTTGTGAGATCCATGTAATACCAAGGGGTCCTTCTGTCTTAAGTTACTACGTAATTAGCTAACCTAACAACATCTTATAGTGATTATATCAATATTAAAAATCTTTTATGTTTTAAATAAATAAATTGACTTGGCAATCGCACTAAACAATCTAATTTAATATAATATGTATTACTTGGGAGATATATTGCGTTTTCATGCGATGGCCAAGTCAATCTATTTATTTAAACTAAAAGATTTTTAGCATTGAGTTATACAAAACTAGAGGAGCAAACCACATTGCCGCGCGTCGAAAAAAGTGTAACCACTATCCAAACGCGACGACGTAGCTTTGAAATCATTAAAATTTTAAAGTAAACATATATCTGTCTCACTTACACAAGTCGCGGAAAACAATATCGTCCCTAAGATTAGATAAAGATAGACACAAACATGTAGTGCCGGGTTGGTATAGCATACTTTATGAAATTTAACCCAAAATGAGCAATATAAAGGAGTTTTTTTTTTTAAGTTGCAGTAAATTGTTTTTATTTTAAATTTGTATATGTTCTTATTAGATGAACAGAAGTAAGCATCACTAATGAAATAAGAGATGTTTTTAATTATTACTTTTATTGTACTAATAAATCAAACAAAAAAATAAAGGAAATAAAAAAACAATTTAAGGTTTCTTAAGCGAGATCTGTGTTGAATATGCATAAGTTGTGAAATCATCAGCAAGTTTTTGTCTCTTAAATTTAGTCTCATGACATTAGCTACAAAAACTTTGGTTATCAGTAAATTTCGTTGATTTTCTTGTTTATAGAATTTCCATACTACTTAACAACTTTAAAAAGTTTTTATATTTCTTTGCAACAATACTGAGGATAGTTAATGGATTCAGGCGTGACACTGCGGAAGTCTATTTGTAAGATAATATAAATAGTTTTAATCTGTAATACTAAAGCTGAACGCACATATGTCCGCGCCGCACGCGCCGTACGCGCCGCACGCGCCGAATTTTAGAATTCGTTGTATGAAATCATATGAAACCTCGCACACTACACCCGCACCGTACGCGCCGAATTTTATAAAATGCGGTAGGTATACGATATCGAAGGACGAATGCTGATGACGTCATATAACGCGGCGCGTTTGGCGCGTGTGGATACTCAGTGCTGTGTAATGTTGCCAACTTAGTGGATTTTCCACTAAAACTGGTGGTTTCGACTTACGTGATAGTTTTTGTATTTTTATAACTTAATTAATTCGTAATTAATTATACATAATTTGATTTTTTTTACATCGGTTATCTATATGAATACTTAGTGATAAATTATTTACATACTGAACTTAAAAAATGGTTAAATTTAATTCAAAAACCCAATTATACCTGATTACTTAATTATCAATAAAAATACTTACCTCAAACATACAACAAGTCTTTTTTCTGGTTCAATTGGTCTTCTAAATCTTGAGTTTTCCATAGAAAGATATGGTTTTAGTACATGTTCCAATTCTTGAAGTACCTTGTATGTTAAATGCAAATATCTGAAAAATCGTTCATCATCACCTAATAAATCTTTAAATAAAGTATATCCCCTTCATATTCTCCATACAATTGCCTTTTTAAATTTATATTATGAATCCAGAATCTTCTTTTTCTCCGAACTTTTTTTTCTTCTTCCTATGCCAATAAGCAGGCTATTACTATTTTTTTTCCATAGTGATTTCGAGCGATCAATTTCAATGTACTGTTTCACACCAGTGGTTGGAAAAAACTACAAAAGTTGTTGGTAATACTAAAGATTTGCGGACGGTGCGGACGATGCGTACGGACATATGTGCGAGGCCATCAGTAAAACTCGGCGCGCACGGCGCGTACGTTGCGTACGGTGCGGACATATGTGCGTTCAGCTTAATCCGCTTAAATATTCATAATAGTCCATACTCTCAAACTCCGCTATGAAGCATCAGTTTGTTATATAATTGCCTTTTGGATTCTTTTTTGTGTGTTTGAGTGTATAATTTACTTTCGTGGTACAATCTTATTTTTAAGTACTTATAAATAATGGCATTAATCAATAAAAAGGAATGATCAACTTCTATTGAAGATAAATGATCCCCCGGGTGTATTGTAAATTCTTTTATTAATTTATTTCCTTGAAGCTCTTTTAATGTTTTTATAGCTAATGTCATAAGACCAAATTTAGTAGACAAATACTTAGTTTCGGAAAGTTTGCAATGCAAATTAATTAATATAAAATAAAATAATAAAATATAATTAAGAGACCATTCATGAATAAACTAAAATAAGAATAATTAATTATTTTGTATAAAGGTTGAAACATAGTTTTTATTTTTAAACAAACAATTTTATTTTAAAACATTTTGTTGAGGACAGCTAGAGACCCGCCGCCCCGTCGCCCCTTCGTACCCCGCTACCCCCCGCGCACCCCGCACACCGGCGCCGACCCAGTGATGTCGGCGACCAATCAGCGCGCGTGTGGCTTCATTTGTCGTCGCACGGCACTACTCACAGACTGAGGCACCTTCTTGCGAGATATAAGAAGGGCGTCTCGGTCTGTGAGCTGTTCATTTCACTTCGGAGCGGCACTTAAGAAGAAACCTGAAGAAGACTCAAGACTCCAATTCAAGACCTCCCTCTGTACATAGTGTTAGACATAGTTAGTCAGTGCCGAATCATTGTAAATAGTTAATACAGTATATTAAAAAGTACCATCTTTTCTTCAAGCAGTCCCCTAGTATAGCTAACCTCAGATCAGTCGTTAAGTAATCAGTCAGAAATAAATATACAGTCCACTGTTCATCCATTATATTCTTGGTCCATCGCCGCCGGATTCAAGCCAGAAGAAAGAAGCCAATTACAGAAGAAAGAACATAATTATAGAAGAAAGAACATAATTATAGAAGAGAGAAGATCATTATAGAAGATCTTCAAGGAAGAAAGAAGTTCGTAGACGAAGAGAGAAGATCTTCGGTACTAATTTCTTCCCTGTTTCTTGTTACGATTACGTCACATACGTCTATTGTCTGTTTCCAGACAATTTCTTGTTTCTTTAACCGCGTTTACGCGGCCAGGTGGTTGCTCCCTAACGGTGTCAAACTGTGACCATCTGGTAACGCCCTTGTGGCGGGAACGACATCCATACGTGTGTCTTTTTAAAGACTGTACGTACGTCTTTTTGAAGACGACCGGAGGTCGCAACGTGGGACCATGAGGAAGACACGAAGCCAGAAGACACGGAACGATGATGACACGCCGGTAGGAATGCGCATATTCGAAGAAGCACCCGCGTCCCCGTCCGATTATCTCGCGATGGCACAAGCGCCCTCCGCCGCGCCCGCGCTCCAGGCCCCGCCCGCGCCCGCATCTACGCCCGCGCCCGCGCCCCCACCGCCGCGCCCCGCTATGTCCGTGTCCACGACCGATCGTTTGGGAGAGGTTAGCATTTCCGCGCCGCGTACAGAGACACTCGCCGTGATTATTGAAGATCTTCCGTTTACAGAGATTAGTTCGATAGTACGTACCGTCGCGCCTGTAACAGACGTACATAGGCCCGCGCCCCGTCGGTTCGCTCCGTTCGTTCAGCCCGGTCGACGGCTAGTGCGATAGCTAAATTAAAGCAAATTGAGTATAACGCCGCGGAGGAACTAGCTGCAATTAGGAGGAAGCAATTGCAGTTGGAAGAAGATCTTATTAGGAAGAAGTACGCTAGGGACGTCGCGCAACTGCAAGAAGAAACAGATAGGGAAAGTGTCAACGAAGACGAGTTAGTTGAAAATAGGGTACGCGTTGATAGGTGGTTAGAAAACGTAGAGACTGTGCGGGGGGAGTCGCCTTCCCGCCCCTCTCAGCCCGCGCCCCGCATCGAGTTAGAGCAGACCCTACCTAACAGGGTAACCGGTTACGACCACAGTGAAGATGCCCAGGGGAGGACGGAAGCGAATAACGTTCAACCGCGCCGCATAGATTCGGTACAGAGGGAAGATGGAGTCGCCGTAGAAATGAACCAGGTGGATCGTCGTGTACGGGTTACGTCGCCGTCGCGCGTCCAACGCCGCACTCTATCGCCTACACATAGATCGCCACATCGCCACGCGGATCGTAGATCACCGTCGCCGTATAGGGATGTAGGTGTACATAGATCGCCATCGCCACATCGCCACGCGGATCGTAGATTATCGTCGCCGTGTCATAGGGATGTAGGTGTACATAGGACGCCAGCGCCACAGCGTAGGCTAGAGAGAGATAGGGATAGAGATAGGTCGCTTACTCCGCGAGGGAAAGATAGGGGTATAGAGCGACTAGCGGAAGCTCTGGAGAATATGGTCAGAGTTAGGCCCGCTGCCGCGAAGCAGACGCAGGACTTGCCTATTTTTAACGGTTCGGCCGCGGAATGGTTAGCGTTCAAAGCCGCGATGAAAGAATCCACGCGTCTATATGGATTCACAGATACGGAAAATATGGCAAGGTTAAGAAACTGTCTACGCGGTGAAGCTAGGGAAGTAGTATCGGCACTGCTGTTTACCGCAAAGGATCCAGCAGATATTATGCGAACATTAGAGCAGTGTTTCGGCCGCCCGGAAGTAATTATCGATCGAGCGTTAGAAGAATTGAAACGCCTTCCGCGCCCGGGTCAAACCGCACAGGAATTAAATGCGTTCGCAGTAAAGTTGCAAAATATCGTGTGCATTTTGCAAAACGTCGACGGCAAGGGATATCTGCAAAATCCAATGCTTACTAGGGAAGTAACGAGTAAGTTAAGCCCTCACTTACGGTCGCGTTGGTGTGATTATGCGGAGCACTACGGAAGTGCAGACGAACCGGACATCGTTACACTGTCCAGGTTCATGATGAGAGAGGCTGATCGTGCGTTGAGTCATGCCTATACGTCCGTAGAGCCGACTAAGGAATCGCCCGTAAGACGAGAGGCGCCGTCGTCGAAAAGGATAGTGACACGCCGCGTAGAGAATAGGGCTCGCGACGTAAAAACGTTCACCGCACAGGAGGACACCAGTAGTGCCTCTTGTATGTGCTGCGGAGGTGAACACGTGATCGCTAAGTGTAGAAAGTTAGCGCAAATGGGTGTGGACGACCGGTGGAATTGGGTAAAGGAAGGTGGGGTATGTTTTCTGTGTTTAAGTAGTAAACACCGACGGTTTAAATGTAGAGCGAAGAAATGCGGCGTCGACGGCTGCAACGCCCCCCACCATGCCCTCCTTCACACCCGCAAGACCCGCGCACCCGAGACATCGGCAAAACCGGATGAGACCGTGCTCGTCGCGTCTAACGTCGGTAGTAATGCGTCCGTATTATTGAAAGTGTGTCCCATTACGTTACGTGGACCACGCGGTAGGGAAATAGATACGTATGCGTTGCTTGACGAAGGCTCGACCATTTCGTTGATCGACGACGACTTAGCGCGCGAGTTAGGAGCGGAAGGACCGGTAAAGCCGCTGAATATTAGAGGAGTAAGCAATAGTCAGCGCGAGGCCGATAGCAGGCTAGTTAACATAGGCATACGTGGAAAATCGCGCAGCGAGATGTATAGAATAAATGCGCGTACAGTAACAAATTTACAGATAGGTTCGCAGTCGGTAAATAAAGAGTGTTTACGGTTGAAACACTTACGCAACCTACCGAGCTCGGTTTGCTACGAGGACGCCAAACCGAGATTATTATTAGGCGCCGACAACTGGCATTTAATAATCACCCGTAATTTAAGGATAGGACGTCGAAGGCAGCCTATAGCTGCACGAACGTTATTAGGATGGGTGATACAGGGAACCGTGCCGCGATTCACGTGTAGGGAGGACGGTGAAAACGTATTACACGTCGTAAGCAGTAGCGGACGGTTAGATAGGGACATTCGAACGTTCGCCAGTCAGGACGAGGAGTTAACGGAACTCCTTAAACGGCAGTACGAGATCGATTCCATCGGTATCTCGCTAAAGAGTAGGCCGCGACGGGAAGAGGAGCGCGCTGTCGAGATATTCCGGCGCACCGTCAAGAAGGTCGGCGAGCAATACCAGGTGGGACTGCCATGGAAGGACGACGACGTGCGGATGCCTCCCAGCTACGAGATGGCTGCTCGAAGACTGCGGACGATCGAGATGAAGATGGACAAATCGCCGGAGTTTCGAGACGCCTATACAGCACAAATAGACAACCTCCTGGCGAAAGGATACGCAAGGGAAGCCGAAGGGACAGAGAGAGAGGACCCCAAGAGCTGGTACCTGCCCCACTTCGCAGTACGGAATCCGAACAAGCCTGGGAAGACAAGAGTGGTTTTCGACACGGCAGCACGTGCGTCCGGTAAATGTTTGAACGATTATTTACTTGACGGCCCCGACTTGTTACGGAACCTACCGGGCATACTGTTTAGATTTAGGGAGAACGAAATAGCCGTGTCCGCGGATATTAGGGATATGTTTTTACGCGTAAAGATAGACCGTCGCGACCAACCCGCGCAATTGTTTCTGTGGCGAGGTAACGAGCGATCCAGCCCACCGCGGGAATACGTTATGACATCGATGATTTTCGGTGCGAGGAGCTCGCCGTTTCTCGCACATAGTGTTAGGGATCATAACGCGCGCGCACACGCAGAGACACATCCGTTGGCACTTAACGCTATCGTACGTAGTCACTACATGGATGACTACCTAGACAGTTATGCTACGGTAGAGGAAGCGGTAAACACTGCGAGGCAGGTTATAGAAGTACACCAGCAGGCCGGCTTCACCTTAGCAGGCTGGAATTCGAACCACGCAGCCCTACTAGAAGACAAGCCGGAGGAATTACTAGCGAGCAAGCCTAAGGAGGTAGGCTCGAGACAAGACAGCCCAGGCAGAACCCTAGGGCTATTATGGATGGCCGACGAAGATGCCTTAACGTTCAACACATCCATGAACAGGGTACCGAACGAAGTGAAGACGCTGCAGAGGCCACCGACCAAAAGAGAGGCGTTAAGTGCAGTCATGTCGGTCTTCGACCCGCTGGGACTGCTGAGCTACCTCACCATCACCGCCACGATCCTACTGCAAGACCTGTGGCGGATGAAGAAGGTCGGATGGGACGACGAACTACCCGAGGAGGCAGCTGAGGAATTTCAGAGGTGGCTGCGAGTCGTCGAGGAAGTATCACGACTGCGGCTGCCTAGGTGCTATGCTCCTACGGGGGGAGTGGTAGAGCGTCAGCTTCACGTGTTTAATGACGCAAGCGAACGTGCGTACGCATCCGCGGCGTATTGGCGATTACGATACCGCGACGGAACGGTTAAGGTACGATTAGTGGCGGCCAAGGCGAAAGTCGCCCCGATAAAGGCGCAAAGCATTCCGCGGTTAGAGTTACAGGCGAATCTAATAGGCGCGCGACTCGCGGAATTCGTGCAAGGCGAGCACAGAGTGGTAGCCGATAGGGTAGTTTATTGGACAGACTCCACTACGGCGCTCCATTGGATTCAGAACGAAACGGCGCGTTACACCCCATACGTAGCACATAGATTAGGGGAGATATCGGAGAAGACGTCACCCGAGCAATGGAGGTGGATACCGACCGCAGACAACATCGCGGATCAGGCAACGCGCATTAATTATACGTACAAGGAAGAGAGCGACAAATGGTTTACGGGACCACCATTCCTGTACGAAGATGAAGATCGATGGCCTCGACGTCGGGAAGAGAAGGCAGGGGATGAAGATGACGAGCTGGAGGAAGTCGTGGCGCACCAGAGCGACACCAGGGACGCTCCACACCTGCCAGACATCAAGAGGTTCTCTTCTTACGAGAGATTGGTCAGGGCCACCGCTCGCATATTACAGTTCGTCGATGCCATGAGAGGAAAGGCGCACGGACTAACATTGGACCACATCCAGAAAGCAGAACGGATGTGGATAGAGCGAAGTCAACAAGACAGTTTTGCTGAAGACATCAGTCGACTGCAGAAAGGAAGGAACTTGGCAACCGGCAGCGCGTTGAGGAAGCTCGACCCCATATTCGAAGATGGCATACTGCGAGCTAGAGGACGGATTGACGCAGCCGATGTGGACAGTCAAATGAAGAGGCCCACCATCCTGAACGGACGCCACCAGTTTGTAAAGCTGCTTGTGGAGAAGGCGCATAAGGAAGCAAGCCACGCCAACAGGGAACGGGTAGTGAACGACCTACGCACGAGATATCACATACTTCGACTACGACCGACCGTAAGAGAAGTGGAGCGGAGATGTCTGCAGTGCAGGGTACGCAAGGCGACACCACGGCCAGCGGTTATCGGAGATCTACCACCTGAACGGTTAGGGGCATTCGCGCGACCATTCACCTACACCGGAATCGACTATTTCGGGCCTATAACGGTAACAATAGGACGTAGGCATGAAAAACGGTGGATAGCGTTATTCACTTGTTTGACGACGCGCGCGGTACATCTAGAGATAGTTTATTCCCTAACGACGGACTCGGCGATATCGGCATTGCGGCGCATGGCGGCTAGGCGTGGGTGGCCACGGGTCATCTACTCTGACAACGGAACGAATTTCCATGGGGCGGACACCGAACTACGACGGGCAATGGAGGAGTGGGCACCCCTGCTGAAGGACTACGCGTTGACTCGGCGGACAGACTGGAAGTTCATCGCGCCGGGCGCGCCGAACCAGGGAGGCGCATGGGAGCGTCTCGTGCGCTCAGTGAAGACCGCGTTCGAAGCCACTCTACACCAGAAGAGCCCGCGGGAGGAGACGTTGGTGACGCTCCTCACCGAAGTCGAGAACACAGTGAACTCTCGACCGTTGACACACGTACCGGTCGACATCGACGAGGAAGATGCGCTGACACCCAACCACTTCCTGCTGCTGGGACCATCGAGCCTTCCAGTAACCGCGCCGTGCACGCCTAGTGATCGTCGGGCGTGGAGAGCGGCGCAAGGACTTGCCGACGAGTACTGGAAGCGCTGGATGAAGGAGTACCTGCCGACGCTGGTTGCGCGCGGGGACTCACGGGATGTGCAGCAGCGACAGCTACAAGAGGGGGACCTCGTCGTGGTGGCAGACGGTAGCCTGCCAAGAAACGTGTGGCCGCGTGGAATTATAACGCGGACCTTTCCCGGACCAGACGGCGTGGTGCGCAACGTGGAGGTGCGGACCAGGGGCGGATTGCTGCGGTGGCCGGTCAGGAAGATCGCCGTCCTCCCGAAAGAAGATGAGGCTCGCGAGCTACGCCGGGGGGAGGATGTTGAGGACAGCTAGAGACCCGCCGCCCCGTCGCCCCTTCGTACCCCGCTACCCCCCGCGCACCCCGCACACCGGCGCCGACCCAGTGATGTCGGCGACCAATCAGCGCGCGTGTGGCTTCATTTGTCGTCGCACGGCACTACTCACAGACTGAGGCACCTTCTTGCGAGATATAAGAAGGGCGTCTCGGTCTGTGAGCTGTTCATTTCACTTCGGAGCGGCACTTAAGAAGAAACCTGAAGAAGACTCAAGACTCCAATTCAAGACCTCCCTCTGTACATAGTGTTAGACATAGTTAGTCAGTGCCGAATCATTGTAAATAGTTAATACAGTATATTAAAAAGTACCATCTTTTCTTCAAGCAGTCCCCTAGTATAGCTAACCTCAGATCAGTCGTTAAGTAATCAGTCAGAAATAAATATACAGTCCACTGTTCAACCATTATACATTTGTTTATTTTAAAACAAAATTAACTTATTCCATAAATTATATAGTCTCCCATTAATGTGGAAAAATCACAAACGCGGAAAAGTGGCAACATTGAACCTAAATTGCAATATTCGATATTTTATTTAATTTTTTAATGTTTTCAACGTTAGTATGAATATATAAATTAAAACTTACGCGTGGAAAGTGATTCCGCTTGATTTATTATGTTTTTGTGACCTTGAATCGTATTCTTTCACTACGCATTTACCCATTTTTTGTCGTAAATCGTTCGGCGCAACTCGGTCGGCGTCGCATTGAACACTGAACCAACGTTCGCTGAGCATATGGCTGTGGCCATATGTGAAGTGACAACGCTTTGGCGCGGCAATTACTTATCTAGTGTAACATATAGATCAATGATTTTTAGTATTGATGTGGTTACTATAAGATGTTGTTAGGTTAGCTAATTACGTAATAACTTAAGACAGAAGGACCCTTAAGTAGCGACTCAATAAATTTACCGACTTGGTATTATATGGATCTCACAACTTTTTACGGTAGAAGAACTGAATTGCGAGACATTGAAGTATAATGTACTTACGTACGTAGTACATAATATCTCAATGTTGCGAGACTTGGTTTTTTTTACAAGTTATGTTTTTGATGGCAGATATATTATATCTCGAGATATAAATTAATATCGCTCTACCATACATTTATATGGAACCGTTTACACTGAGCTATAATATATATTACATCTCAAACTATAAATATTTTTTCGATCGACCGAGCGATATTTTCATATTATATTTCGCCCTTGTACCCCGCACACCGTCCCGTACAAGTCCCGTACATGTATTCTGTACACACCATCCGCACCGCCGCAGAACCATAGACTTAGAATATACTGGCGTATAGACCAACATAGTGTGCAAGTGTGAAGAAAACTCCTTACGGCAAAAATAAAAAATAGAAAAGGATACCAAATCTCATGACTCTGTAACCGGTTTTGAATGACATATCGGTGCAATTCGGCCCGCAAGAAATAGTTCCTAGATATTTTGTAATTTTTTAAAGTGTAATAGTGGTTATTTTTTGTAAGTAACTTTTTTCCGTCTCCTTTTTGGAAGTCGGCAGAAAATAAATCCTCGGCTTGCGTTCTAAAATGTAATTTTATATTGCCGTTTGTCAAATAGATTCCCTCCGGATTCTATAATTAGAAAAAAATGGTTAAGGTTCATTGGAAAAGTTGGTTGTAATACAAAGAAGAACTTAACAATTTGCAGCAAACATTATCTTGAAAAGTATAAAACAAAAAGTAGAATAAAAACAATTTTATTAAAAGAAGTCATTTTTACATTATTTGTACCAGTAAGTAAAATATTGTTATAATAAGACTTCAAAATTTAACTTTCAAAAATTTAGGTAAATATAGATAAAGGTTGAAATTTAGAATCGTTTGTCAGGAGGGGAGCGCAGAGGTAAGGGGAGGGGTGAGCGTCCCCTCACTCCCTACACCACTCCCATTCAAAAGTAATACACTGTTCTTGAGAAAAATCAAAAAGAAAATCCCATAGACCTAACCTCAAAATGATAATTAATCGTTAACTTTTTTTAATTAATAATTTATCGTCTCCGGCACGAGGGGGAAAGAGGGGAGCAGGAGTGTGCCCTATCAGGGAAAGCCCCTCTACCCTTTCCTCCTTGCGAAATAGTATAGTTTATGAGTAATGGTTTTTTGTTTTAAATCATAACCTCACCTTTTTACACAGGAATATTGACCCGAAGTTACTTCTACAACGGCTTCGGCGCAGCAGAGAGTACAGCCCCTTCGCCCTTGCGTAGCGCAACTTTGGCTTTTGGCTTTACAAAAACATTCTAGGAGTAGGGCAGGCAAGACTACGTGGAGTCGGGGCGTGCTAATTCAATTTTAGTACATATTCGATCAGATCAGATATCTTATCTATAAAGCCAGGTTGCCTTCGCTCCCGCCACATACTTCTAACCTATTACAACTGAAAGTATATCTGGATCTTCAAGTATTTCTGGGCAGTTTTAAACAATTCTGAAATAAAACAGTATAATATTATAATCATTTCTTATTTGACACTTGACAGAGAGTACAGATAGTAGAATAATGTGACACTAGTCTTACGTCCTTGGCGCACTTGCACAAAATTCTGTGTGCTATCCAGCTTTCACAGTAATATTGCGTTTTAGGTTATAATAGTTTTTATATATTTATTCGATAACGGTGCATTACCTTTTAATGTGAGTGGTATTATTATAATCGGGGACCAAACCTCTATCAAATAAAACACCTTACTCCCCCAAATTCCTGCCAAACGATTCTAAATCCAACCTTAGATAAATATAGAGATAGATTTTCATACCTTATAAAACTGTAGTAGGTACATTAAAAATAAAAAAAATATCTTGAGATTATCCTCTTTAAGCCATTATAAACCCAACTAAGTATCTATTTATCACCTAAAATAAATGTATAACCTTACTTAACTAACCGCACAGCCTCACGGTCATACTAGTACAATATTCATAGCATCACGCTATTTTCCCCAAGGGTTTGAGCGGAGCTTCGGAACTTCGGATATATTCCTGTTGCGCGCCACTATTAACGTCTTGTACATGGCAACACTAGTTACCACTAGCGGCCTCTAGTATCGAGTAGCAGCACTAAAAGAGTCAAGATAGAAGGATCTATACTCTCCTTCTAGAATGTATTAAGATCATTATGTTTTTAAAATTCATGCAGCTAAAATGATAATAAGTTTATTATTACTTTATACTTTTCAGGGACAGATGAAAGAATATAAACATGTATTTAATTATTAATTATTAAATGTTTATAATTATCACAAGTAATACTTATTGTGCCCTACAGGCACATTTGTGTGCTGGATTGGTGGAGAATAAAACCGCTGCGATATTTTTCTTTCTTCTATATTTGGTGTTTTCCTTGAGGTAGCTGGCCGCCGACTGTGTCGAACGACGAAAATCGCCCCTCTTTTATACCGCCTCGGGCTGGGTTAATAGATACGGCCGACGCATCGTACAAATGGCGTCGACCAATCAGCGCGAGGCGTGACAGAGCAAGTGACGATGCTGAGTCCCGTTACATTGTTTGTCTTAAGCTAGTTCTATATCTTACTGAGTCATTGTTTACATTGTTTACCTTAAGCTAGTTCTATTATACAAAGTGACCAACTAATTTTAATACACAAATATAAGCTCTACACTATTATTTTCTTAACATAAAATGCTTATATCCTATCCAAACTATAATCTTTATTAATATAAATGTTTATCCTATCTAAGTACAAACTAACTATAATATTTATTCCATTAATATAAATGTTTTTGTCTTATTTATGTATCACTATTTGTTGTCCCGCACATCACTCCCGCCGTGCGACCGCGTCGCATCAGCTTCCGGTGCGGGCTCGACGTCCGTAGATAGAGGCAGGATCACAAGCTTCCTTACTGGCCGGCGTAGGACACCTCCCTTAGTTAGCACGTCCACAGTCCGCACGACGTTGTCGGGACCCGGATATGTAGCGATGACTCTTCCTCGTATCCACACGTTGCGAGGCAGGTTGGGATCGACGATCTGTACGAGGTCGTCGACGCGTGCTGCTTGGCCTCGTCCGTGGGGCTCCCGCCGGTGTTGGAGCTCAGGGAGGTACTCCTTCACCCAGCGTAACCAGAAGGTGTCGGCTAGCCTCTGCGCAGCTCGCCAACTTGACCGTGAGAGGGCGTCCCGCTCGGTGAAAGTGCCTGGCTGTGGTACTCGTCCCGGTCCTCCCAACAAGAAGTGGTTAGGAGTGAGAGCTTCGGGATCCTCTGGACTGACTGAGACGTGAGTCAGCGGTCGGCTGTTGACGGTGTATTCCACTTCTACCAGCAGTGTCGTGAGGACTTCCTCCGTCGGATGACGTTCGTGCAACGTCGCGATAAGAGCGGTCTTGACGGAGCGAACCATTCGCTCCCAGGCTCCGCCCATAAATGGAGCTCCAGGCGGGATGTAGCGCCAGGAGATAGTCCTTTTTGCTGCTTCTTCTGCGGTCGCTGCGTCGACCGCCTGTCGTAGTTCCTTATCGGCTGCCCTCAGGTTGGTGCCGTTGTCTGACCATACTTCTGTCGGGCAGCCTCGTCGTGCGATCATCCGCCTTATGGCCATTACCGCGGAGTCAGCGCTAAGTGAGCCGGCAACTTCTAGATGTATGGCTCGCGTAGTGAGACATGTAAAAATGGCCACATATCTCTTTTGTCGAGTTCGTCCGACGGTCACCGAAAGAGGTCCGAAATAGTCCACCCCGGTGTAGGTGAAGGGGCGCTTGTGGTGAGCTAAGCGACACGTTGGCAGGTCCCCGGTTCTCGGATGCGGCGGTACTTGCGTCTTCATTCTGCAGAATAGGCATTTTCGTATTATTGTGCGTACGATAGGGCGCAGTCTCAGTACCCAATACTGCTGCCGGCACTCGTTGACTGTGGCTTCTACACCGGCGTGATGGAGTTGCCGATGTATAGCCTGCACCCAGAGCTTGACTGTGTGATGATCACCGTCAATTATCAACGGGTTCTTGAATTTTTCCTCCATGTCGCAGACTGCTCGAATACGACTTCTAAGTCGTAGTGTGCCGTTTATTGACTCGACGCTGAGCTGGCGAAGGCGGCTCTCCTTATTGATCGGCTTCCCGCTGTTTAGGCTGTCTATTTCTTCCGCAAAGGATTCTTCTTGGGAGGATCGCATCAGAAGCTCTTCTGCTGTCTTAAGCAGCTCGGCTGAGACCATTAGCGGCTTTATGTCTTCTGGCGACTGCTTCTTTGTCGTCATGTGCGCCTGATATTTCATTGTAGCTTTGTTCTTTTTCCAAGTGGGATCAGCCTCTTTATTCTTCTTTGTTCGTTTGTAGTTGACTCTTTGTTTGGTGTTTCTGCAGAGTTGAATGAACTGTAGAACACGTGCGGTTGAGTATCGGAGTCGGTCCCAGTTGGAGAACTTCGCTGGATCAGGTAGACCTTCGGCAAGCCTCAATCTTCTTTTGTTGCTCACGTAATGTGTCCTTTCTTCGTCGGAAGGTTCTTCCGCTGTTGCTCTTGTGGTTTCTGTCGGCCAGAAGTCTTCTGTTAGGTATAAGAAGTCAGGCCCTTTGAACCATCGATGTTCTTTATTAAATGCTGCTGGTACGTCTCGTGTGGCGTCGTCCGCCACGTTCATCTTTGTCGGAACCCAGCGCCAGTCGTTAACTTTGGAACTCTCTTCTATTGCTGCTAGACGGTGAGCCACGTAGGGCTTATATGAACGTGACCCTGTCCTTATCCAGGTCAGTACTGTCTTGCTGTCCGTCCAGAATACTTTGCGGTCAGGTTTCCTCTCGTGTTCTTCGACTACTGTTTCTGCGAGCCTGGTGCCCATGACTGCTGCCTGTAGCTCCAATCTTGGGATGGACGTCAGTTTTAACGGTGCCACCTTTGCTTTCGCCACAATAAGGGATAGGTGGACCTCGCCTACTGCTGTTACAGCTCTCCAAAAGAGGACCGCAGAATAAGCTGACTCGCTGGCATCGCTGAAGACGTGGAGTTCTAGGGAGGCCGCGTCACTGTAGTGAAGATATTGTCGCGGGATTGCTATTTCGTGGAGGCCTTCCAGATGCTCCATCCACATTTCCCACTGCTCTGCCAGGTCTTCGTCGATCTTGTCGTCCCATGCTGTTCCTCTACGCCAGACTTCCTGGAGGAGTTGTTTTGCCCTGATGGTGATAGGCGAGGCGAATCCGAGCGGGTCGAAGAGTGACATCACTATTCTCAGTGCTTCCCTTTTCGTCGGCTGCTTCCCTTCTAGGAGTGTTGAGGGTATTTTGGCTAAGTTGAGGTTGAAGGTGAGTTCGTCTGAGTGGATCTTCCAAACAACACCCAGAACTCGTTCCATCTTTTCTTCTGTTTTGTAGAGTTCCATGTCTTCTATCTGGCTGTCTTCTCCAAGTGTTTCTAGGAGTGATGCTGAGTTTGATTTCCACTGTTTCAACTCGAAGCTGGCTTTCATGTGCACGGCTCGTACACTCTTTGTGATGCGTTTGGCATCTTCGAGGGTTCTGAAGCTGTCCAAGTAGTCGTCGACGTAATGCTTCATTATGATGGCTGCTGCGGCTTCTGGGTGAGTTTCCCCGTGCTGTTTGGCGTTTAGGTTCTTGACGTATATTGCTGTCGAAGGCGAACTCGATGCTCCGAAAATTAATGATGTCATTCTGTACTCTTCCGGAGGTTGGTTGTCTCGTCGATCCCCACGCCACAGGTACGGCAGTGCGTCCCTGTCTTGTTCTCGCAACTTGACTTGCATGAACATCTCTTTGATGTCCGCCGTAACCGCGATCATGTGTTGTCGGAAGCGCATGACGACACCTGGTAGCGATTGTAGTAGGTCGGGCCCTTTGAGTAGCATGTCATTAAGTGCCACCCCTTTGGTCTTGGCTGCGGCATCGTGTACCACCCGTAATTTCTCCGGTTTCATTGGGTTGACTACTGCAAAGTGAGGTAAGTACCAAGTTTTGTCAGCTGTCTTCTGTTTTGGGGCGGGTTCGGCGTACCCCTTTGCGACGAGAGCGTTCATTTGTTCCACGTATTTCTTCTTTAACGTGGGGTCACGATCGATCTTCTTTTCTATGTTGAAGAGCCTCTTCAGCGAGTTTTCGTAATTGTCTGGTAACTTGACATCGTCTTTGCGCCAGAGAAGACCGGTCTGGAATCTTCCTTCTTCTGTCTTCGTTGTGGTCCTTTCCAAGATACGAAGTGCTTGTTCTTCTGGATCAGTCTTCGGTCTCTTGGGCTTTATACAGAGCGCGTCCATCTCGAAGTATTGCTTCACGAGGTCTTCTAGATTCTCCTCTGGATCTTCTACGATGTGTGACACGAAATCGATGTTCCGTCCGAAGCTTCGTGTCTGGCTGCCGTGGAGTACCCAACCTAGTGGCGTGAGAGATGCCACTGGGTGGTTCTTGTCACCTTTTCTTACTTCCGATGTCAGCAGAAGATGCCAGTTATCTTGTCCGATCAGCACTCGTGGCTTGGCGTTTGCATATGTGAGATGTCCTTGGATATCAGAGAGGTGTTGACACTCCTCCACTAGATCCTGTGGGACCCGTTGAGATGAGACTTGCAGGTTCTTCACTGTGCGTGCTTGTATTTGTTCTTCATGATCGTTGAGCCCCTTTAGTTTGATGGTGACTCTCCTCGATGCTGACTCCGATACTTTCTTGTCGTTGATGGTTTCTATCTTCAATGGGTCTATGGGGCCCGTTGCTCCGACGCTTGTTACTATACTATCGTCGACGAGCGTGACTGTTGAGCCGTCGTCCATCAACGCGAAGGTGTTGACAGCTCCTTTTGGTCCTTTGACCTGGATCGGTAGGATTTTTAAATATGATTGCTTCTTGACGGTCCAGGTTGAGTTGATGACCTCTGTTGCCCCTTGATTTTCTTTTGCTTCTGAATCTTCTGACTTCTTTTCGTAATGCAGCATCTTGTGGTGAGAGTACTTGCAGCTGTTGACATTACATGGCTTGGGTCGGCAGTGGTGTGTCTTGTTCCTATAGCGAAGACACCTGAAGCAGAGGCGCTTGGACTTGGCCATGTCCCATCTTGCATTTGCATCTAACTTCTTGAATTGTTCACATTCTGTGGCGTTGGTGTGCCCCGTATCTTCGCATACGACGCATCTTGGTATGTATGTCCTCTCAGTCACGTTGTTGATCCTTTGAGTCTTCCTTTGTGGTGCAGCTGTAATAGGCGGTGTCATCTGTTCGGGCAGCGCGTAGGGTCCACAAAGTTCTGCTTCCCTTTTGAAGAACTTCTCTATCTTGATGAGGCAAGGGTCTTCACGTGGCTGCATGGCTGAGAAGTCGTAGTATCTATAACGCAGAGTTGGCGTCAGTTTGTCTACTATTGTCTTCGCGAGTTCAGGATTGTACATGTAGTTAAAACAACCCAGAGTCTTCAGTGTCGCCACTACGTTGGAGATCTTGGTGGCGAATATGCATATGTCTCTTGGTGACTCAGTAAGGCGCGGCAGACCTCTAAGCGTCTCCATCTCCAGCATGGCTATTGACTCTGGTCTTCCAAATCTTGACTCCAAAGTCTTCATTACTTCAGCCGGGTGTGCGTTGGTCATAAGTAGGCCTTCAACTGCTTCCTTGGCCTTCCCTTTCAAGTTTCTTCTGAGTCGATTGGTATTTTCAACTACGCTGAATGTTGCTTCTGTCTCGTAGTAGGCGGCGCGAAAGGGTAGCCATTCCTGATGAGACCCACTGAAGAATGGTAACTCGACGAACTTAGGTCGTTGGGCGGCGCTGACAGCCCGAGTGATGGCTTCAGCCAGGAGGGCTACGTCAGTTTGACCTCCCGCCGGTGACTGATGTGTTTCTTTGTGCCTTGGTTCTTCTGTGTGGGCGGCTGTTGGTTCTTCTATGGCATGGTGAGGTTCGTTGGTGATTGCTAACACCGGGCGATTCACTTGATTCTCCAACCAGTCGTCCACTCTTGTATTGGCTTCTGTTCTTGAGTAGAGGGATGCGTCATCTTCTTCTTCCTCCTCCTCCTCTTCTGAGTCTTCCCTTTCTAAGGCAGCAAGGCGTGCTGCGGCTAATTCCACTTGAAGGCGTAGTAAATCTTCTTTCGCCTTTGCAAGCTTGAGCTGCTTCGTTCTACTGCGTGTAGATCCCCCTCCACCTCCCTTCTTGCTGGGCAGGCGGGGTTCCTGTAGCCCGGTTTGCTTTGATGGACCGGCGGTGCTTCTTATGGCTCGCTTCACTGTAGAAGTTTCTGTTTCTCGGTGAGTTGCTCTGGTGACAGTAGCGGGCGGCTTCATCAGCTGTTTGGCCTTCGCACCCGCAGTTAGTGTCGTCGCCGCGGATGGTGTTACGGAAGGAGCGACGGCGCTGGCGGGGTGCGTGGCGGGGGCGGGGGCGGGGGCGGCGGTTGCGGCTGAGGCTGAGGTGGCGGCGGACGAAGTGGTCGCTGCGGTGGCAGAAGTCACGGTGGATGGATCAGTCGCCGCGGAGGTGTCTGTATACTCTGAAGTCTCCGTGGCAGTCGTCCCTGTAGCTGTCGATTCCGTACTGGCTTCCGCACTGGTGGTACCGGTCGCCGAGGTGGTAGCCTTGGACGACGACGGCTTGCTGCCCCTTCCCTCAGAGCGCGTAACGGCCATGCTGTCAGCTGAATAATCTTGAGTCTTGAAAAACGATTTCCGAGGAGACTTCTTAATTATTTTTCTTCAGGTAATTATTCCCCACAATATTCGGCTGGCGAAGGACCATTAAATGTGCCCTACAGGCACATTTGTGTGCTGGATTGGTGGAGAATAAAACCGCTGCGATATTTTTCGTTCTTCTATATTTGGTGTTTTCCTTGAGGTAGCTGGCCGCCGACTGTGTCGAACGACGAAAATCGCCCCTCTTTTATACCGCCTCGGGCTGGGTTAATAGATACGGCCGACGCATCGTACAAATGGCGTCGACCAATCAGCGCGAGGCGTGACAGAGCAAGTGACGATGCTGAGTCCCGTTACATTGTTTGTCTTAAGCTAGTTCTATATCTTACTGAGTCATTGTTTACATTGTTTACCTTAAGCTAGTTCTATTATACAAAGTGACCAACTAATTTTAATACACAAATATAAGCTCTACACTATTATTTTCTTAACATAAAATGCTTATATCCTATCCAAACTATAATCTTTATTAATATAAATGTTTATCCTATCTAAGTACAAACTAACTATAATATTTATTCCATTAATATAAATGTTTTTGTCTTATTTATGTATCACTATTTGTTGTCCCGCACACTTATATGAAAAATAAAGTAGCCGTTATGTACTCCGTGTCCCCGTTTTTATTTCCCCATCATAACATTTTATAAAATATTAATAAGTATATACGTAGTTAAGTATCTACCTATTTATATTCACAATATGTTAAAAAAGAAATTCCCCGGAAACTGCTCGAAAATACAACTTTCCGATCTGATTATTGGGGAGTTTTTTTATGTTTATCGGTAAATTCACCTGGGATTTTATACATTTTAATTGAAATCCAGGTTCAGCTTATTCCCATGAACATGTTACATGAATACTTTTTAATTATTTTAGAACTATTATGGTAAAATTCAGTTAATATTTGAAGTTATTCAAAATCATGCACTAAACACTTTTTTTTAAATCCTTTTACCGCTTCCTTTTACGCATACAATAACAAATCAAAATTGGTCACGCGTTTTCGGGCTGTCAGGTGGTCTATACGCCAGTATATTCTAAGTCTATGCGCAGAACGGTGTGCGGGGTACAGGGGGTAATCCAATGACGAACGTACACTGGCACAGAATAAATAATAGTACTAACGTACAGAAGTTGCACTCTTTTGATGTTGACTGCTTGCCGACGTTTTAATAGCCTACATAGTTATTATTAAGTAGCGAAGCTTGCGAAGACACTTATTGATTTCACGATGTCTGTCCGTCTGTCCCACGATTATCTCGAGAACGGTTTCGAATTTTCAAATTCTGTTTTCAGCAATTGATTACTGATCACCCAGGCATCTGAACCTCCTATTTTGAAACTGATTGCTCAACGGCAACCGTTAGAAACCGCTACAAAACTGATTGCTTCGCCACTTTGCTATGCTGTTAGCTTGCTAGGTTTATTAATCAGATAATTCGCGCACGCAAGCTAAATAAAAGTTTATCGCTGCGCGCGATTGCCTGTATGACTTTGCATTATTTCTCCTTACTACGTCACTACGGACTTTCCGTAGTTTCTAAGGGCTGTTAATAAAGAGTAAAAAAATACATTGTGAAATGGTAAGTTACTTAGGTAAAGTACCTATGCTGACCATAATCGACCATATTATCTACTATGTGAGTTCTGTGATGCCCTGCGCATGCAACTTGCAAGGCCATTCGTCGGGAATCGCGATGCTTGGTTCGTATAGGTAGATAGCGTAAACAACAAATCAACCCGAAATACGATTCCAAACAGAAATATGATCGTAATCTACTTAGTTGAAAATCTTTTAAACAAAGTTTTAATTTCAGTATTTTGTGCTATTGTAACTTAAAATATTTTAAATACAAAGACGAGTATAGGTATGTAAGTAGGTACTTGGGTAGTGAAGTAAATTTCAACTAAGTTTGGTAGTAAAGTACTTAGGTATTACTTCTGTAGTTAAATTATTACTTAATAACTTTTTCGCTATAAGTACCTATCTAACAAAAAAATGAAATAAATTTACCTTTCATTATCCTTCGGTAACTCAAAAAATATATCTGAATCCTTTTAATTGCTCATTAAGCATCCATACCCGCAACAATTATATAATAATAATATATAGTAGGAACGACGTTTTGTTATTATAATTTATCAAATAGATAGGTAAAATACATATACTCGTATATTATTCTTAAATTACATTAAAACTTTTTCAACTATTATCTTACAATTAAATATACTAAACACTAAACAAAAACTACTTCGACGAGTATTTCAACAAGTATTTACAAAAAATTATTTACGTTAACAGCGTTAAAAAAATTTTTAACATTCCCCTGGGGCAGCTCGCGATTGTAGGTAATTATTTCGCGCAGGTAGCAAGAGTGACAGAGGCCTGACACTGGTTAAAAGATATATCTCACAGTGTGAACGCCAATCGCGGGATATAATTTATATTTCGGGAAATAATATATATTGTTGCGCGCCACTATTAATGTCTTGTACATGGCAACACTAGTTACATTAGCGACCTCTATTGTCGAGTAGCAGAACTAGGAGAGTCAAGATCCTTCCAGAAATTTCGGGACCGATATGTACTCGAACATTCTAGATGTCGCTACAGTAGAAGGTTCTGGAAACTATCTGAGGCCCTATATAAAGCCGGTATAGACCACGACCGTGGCAGTATTGAATTGGCGATACAAGAGAATAGTTCGAAGCGAATTAACTGCGAACTAAAGTGATTGTGTTTTATTATTAGTGTGGTTTTAAATTGTAATTAGTGTTGTGTAATTAAAGTGTCAATTTTGGTAATTCAATCCGCAGTTTTTAATTGTCTCGAACCCCAAGCTCGTAACAATATTATATCCCATAGTGAATAGCCAGCCTAACTATTCTACGAAAGGCAGCCCGTACACACTCAATCTCGATTGCAATCACACAGTTCTGATCGCGATCATGGATCACGGGATCGCAGCACAACATTACACGTTCAATCTTGATTTCTTCAGTCCGTGTATCGTAACCGCCACGTTAACAACGTTTATTGTCATGTCATATTAAAAACTACTCTCTGGTCATGAATTTACATGAGGTTAAAGCTGTATTTTTGTATTTTGTTTTTATGTTTTTATGTATTTTGGTTCTTACTTTGAAGAAAAGGATGCGAAAAAGGCAGTGGGTTAAACAGTGGCTACTTAAGAGAGAAATGTACACTCACTTAAATCTACTAAAATAAATTCAACTAACTGCTGAAACTAACGATTATAAAAACTACTTCAGGATGGGGGGAAAACGTTTCGATGAGTGCACTACAAATGATAACTCCATATATTTTTTATTATATTTATATTAATAAAGCCTCTTTATTTTCCTTAACTTATAGAGTTTTAAACTAGATTAAATATTGGATTGTACTAAAATTATACATAGTAATATATTATGCACATGTATATAGTTAAGGCCCCTGGCGGGTATAGGCCTCCTCCAACAGTTTCCAGGTTTTTCTTGTCTTTGCTTTCTTTGTCCAGTCGTTTCCAGCATATTTTTTTATCTCGTCTACCCAGCGTTCCTTAGGACGGCCTCTAGCTCTCTTACCACTTGGACCTGCCCAAATTGTAGCCAAATGCGTCCATCTTTTATCTGAGAGTCGTGCAACGTGGCCAGCCCACTTCAACTTGAGCTTTCTCATATGTTGCAGAGCATCTATCACATTGGTTTTTCTCCTTATGTTTTCTGATTTTATTTTGTGCTTCAGCCTAATATTCAAGATGCTCCTTTCCATAGCACGTTGCGTCTTTTGTATTCTGTCTGTCGCATTTTTGTTGTGGATCCAGATAGTAAACATCCATTCATGACTTTCTTTTTCAGTTTCACAGGTAGATTAGACTTCAATATTTCTTTTAGGCTCCAGAACTTTCTCCATGTTATGTTTATTCTCCTGTCAATCTCGTCTTTGTTTCTAGAATTACGAAATGAGATAGATTTCCCTAGGTATATATAGTTCTCTACGTATTCTAAGCTCTGTAATTTTTTTACGTGTATAGGCGTTTGGCTATCATTAGTCATCACCTTAGTTTTTGTTGTGTTTAGTTGCAGTCCTATTCTGTTACTTACTGTGCATAGTTCTGATATCATTTCTTCTAATTGTTTCGATGATCTCGAGAAGAGTACTATATCATCAGCGAATCTAAGGTTACTCAAATTTTTTCCATTTATATTGATACCTTTATATTGCCAATCTAGGTCTTTCATTATATACTGTAAGACAGATATAAAAATTGTGGGGGATGAAGGGTCCCCCTATTTCACGCCTCTACATATTTTTATTACTGGCCCTAGTCTATCGAAGTTTACTCGGCTTACGCTTTTGCTGTAGACGTCTTTCATAATGTTTATATAGGTTTCTGGAACATTTTGTTTTTCTAGCGCTCGCCATAAACTGTCATATGAGATAGAGTCGAAGGCCTTTGCGTAGTCGATAAAGGCTAGATGTAGGGGCTGTTGATGTTCCTGGTGTTTATCAATTACTTGTTTCAAAGTATGGATATGATCCATTGTGCAAAAGCCCTTTCTAAAGCCTGCCTGTTCTATAGGTTGATGCGACTCTATCTCTGTCTCTATTCTCTTATTTAAGCAGGCCGCAAATAATTTGTATATACCAGGAAGTAGGCTAATAGGCCGGTAGTTGTTCATATCTGATGGGTCGCCTTTCTTGTAAAGAAGTATGATTCTCGACTCCACCCAATTCAAAGGTACTTTTTGTTCTAGCAAGATTTTGTTGAAAAGATATGTAAGAGGACCAGCCAGTATGAATTTGCCTACTTTGATAGCTTCGTTGGGTATGTTATCATGTCCGGGACTTTTTTCTTGTTTAAGTCTGTCTATTTGTCTTATTATTTCCATCTCTTCGAACGGTTTGATTGGTCGAGTTGGTAGTAGAGACATTGAGGTGTGAACTTGAGTTGAGCTTGTTTCTATTTCTTTGCTACAGTTTTGATAGCTATATAGATCTTTGTAGAAATCCGAGGCAGCTTTAACTATATCGATTCTTGTTAACGTGTGTTTGTGTGGGATTTTTGATTGTAGCTTTGGAATCCATGTTTTACTGGTACTAAGTTGTTTAAACGCCTTTTTTTGGCTTCCAGACTTTAATAAATTTGATTCTATTATTTTCATTCTATAATTATTGTAGTCGTTTTTTTAAGCTCTTGTTTGTAGTTTTATATAGGTTGGACAGTTCCTGCCTCTCTTCTCTACTTTTAGGTTTTTTACGTTGTAGTTCAATTCTTCTTTTTATCAAAGTCTTTGTTTCTGCTGATATTATATCCTTCTTTCCTTTTTTTGATTTTGTGCTATTTATACTTTGTAATATCGCTGTTTCTATTTTACTATTAAAATTACTAAATCTTCTGTGTCACACCGAGATATTTTTTGTGTTTCTTTTTCTAATGAATTCAAGAATACTTTTGTGTTTTCCTCGACTTGTATTAGAGTTGGAAAACTGTGAAACATAGCTCTACTTTTCTTTTGTTTTCCTAGGTTATATATATCACGTACTAACTTATGATCACTTGTGAATAGGTTGTTCTTTAATGTTTCTATATTTGAGAATTTTTTAGGGTTATTACTGAGAATGTAATCAATTTGGTTTTTAATCATTCCATTTGGACTAGTCCAAGACCATAAGTTTTTTTGTTTTTTCTCAAATAATGTATTTATTACAGTAAGATTATTTTCTAATGCATATTGTATTATCCGATCGCCTCTATCGTTTCTGATGCCATAGCAGTATGGTCCCATTACTGTATCTTCCCCTTGTTTTCTTTGTCCAATTTTGGCGTTTAAGTCTCCCATTACAATCAGTGTACCGTTGGCGAGTGAGTGAGCAGTTTGAAGTTGATCGTAGAAGGATGTCATTTCTTCCTCAGTTGCGTCGTGAGTGGGTGCATATACTTGTATTAATGATATTTTTGTTGTTTCAAATTGGACATTCAGTATGCATATTCTTTCCGATATCCCTATGTAGTTCTGAATATTTGCTTTATATTTCTTTTTGATCAAGAAGCCAACACCATGCAGACCTTTCGTTACTCCTGTATAGCAGAAAATGTGTTCTTCAAGTTCTATAATGTGGCTACCAGTTCTTCTTATTTCCGCCAATCCAATAATATCGTATTTTATGTTACTTAGGGAGTATTTGAGTAATATCATTCGTTGTGGCGATAACAGTGACCTTACATTGTACGTACATATATATAGTTGTTGTTGTGTTGGACGGTTATAGTCTTTGTCTCCTGCGGTGACAAGCCGTGATAGGAGATTGAGAGGGGCCTTTTGTAGTTGCTAATTTGTGTGCTCTTTATTAGGCGTAGAGTCATGCGTAGCCCGTTCAGAATTATGTATAAATTTTGGTTTTTGTAGAATATATTCCTTCATTGTTGTTGTCTTGCTCTTTTTAACTGACTGTTTTTTATTTTGTAAAGCGTTTGTAGGATTTTTTTAATATTGTTTCGGGAGATTCAGATAGTAATATTTTGTTGGTAGGGTTTTGTGTAGAATTTGTAAATTTTCCTGGTAATACTATGAGCTTATCATATTTTATAAAAGCTTTCTTACCTGCTTCTCTTTCTTCCTTCAGCTGGGACTGTAATTCCTTTCGTTTTTTCAGTACTTCTTTAGGAAAATCCTGTTTAACATAGTAGGGCGAATCTTTTAAGCATTTTTGGTTTTGTTGAATTTTTAATTTGAATCCCATTGTGCTGAAAGTGACAACAACAGGCCTGACTCTTTCATCTTTTTTTCCAATTCTTCTAACAGACTCCAAACCATTTTCAAAATGAAAACCAAAGTATTTATTTAATATGTATAATTTTTTTTATAGGATAAGGGTGACAAACGAGCAAACAGTCCACCTGATGGTAAGTGCTTGCTGCGGCCCATAGACATCTACATCTATCCTCTATTAGAAATCAAAATGTAGATGCGTTGTCACCCGTGAGGACTAAGATGGAATGCCTCATTTCCAGTAAAAAGGGCCTCCGGCCACCTGCACTCACCAAGCGAAACGCAGAGGTAAACCTCTACTTCACGCTGGTTTTCTGTGAGGTCGTGGTACCACCCCGGTTCGAGCCGGCCCATCCGTGCGACAGCAAAAGCTGCTGCCTTGCTCTACCACTGTTAAACCTTAAGATGTGAGAATGGAAGGCGTTGACCCACTGACCATTGTCACACCAAATTTACAAATAGATTTAGCTATTCAATAAAAGATTTACAAGGTTTCCACGGACATTTAATTTCGTTCCTTATAATAAATATTTTTAAAATAACTATTTTGAAAAATTCATTATAGACAAAATATCAGTGTTCATTAATCATAATAATAGTTATTTCTAATACGCATATAATACCTTCACCTATAATTATGCAAAAAAAAATACTGAAAGTTAAATTTCACCTACTACTACTCAACGTTGTTCTGCCATATTTAAAACCAATATCAGCTTTCAATTCAAACCAAAGTTTATTTATGGCAGGAATCTCTTTCTTCACAACGTCAAACGATTGATTTAAGTGCCTTATAGCGCCACGTATGAAAATCGTCTAAATCATAAATTTTTTTCTCCGGTTCCTAGTTTTTCCCGGCGTCACAATTTTAGAAGATGAAGCTACTGCTACATTATGTATCCTCTTGAGTTATTTGGATGATGTTGAGTTCAGAAACGCCTAAAACATAATAAAAACAACGCATTATAAATACATGATATTGATGACACGAGGAAACTTAAAACGAACAAATCGAGAAAATTAGGGAGTTTTATTTGTTATGGCAGCCCTAAAAATTACCTGTGAAATATGAAAGGTGAGCTCTAACTTTGGAAAACGGTACTGTAGGCCCGTTATTGTCTCGTTCTTCTTCACAAGCACGTTTGACCTTCAAAGTAATATCCCAGCCAGCAATTTTAATCACTTTCGGCATAATGATGACGATTATTTACTGCAAAAACGAATAAAAACACGACACCTAACAAACTGTTTTGACACCTGCCATAAACAGTAAGATGGCGGCACATGATTAGTTCCAATTTTGACCGCGCGCAGAGTTATCTTGCGCGCACTATAGTATCATATTCCTGTATAGGACAGTTACTATACTCCACAGAGTACTTTCCTATATACTGAAACTATACTCTTTGTGTAGTATCTACCAGGGCATAGAATCTTAGTACATTAAATGCTTGAAAAACGCAATTATTATTATACTAAATTTAGATGAACCAAAAGAACGTTTAAAGTCTATCAAACGTACAGTTTATAGATTTTGTCGTATTATAATGTACTAAATCCATCTGTTGGCACCAGATGTCGCCTCTATTGATGTAAGAAGATAAAATTAAAAGGCTATGTGGTTATGAGATTCAACAACCTATTTGACAACATTTTTAAAATGGTCGCATTAAGTTGAGTGCAAATTCCTCCAATCTGACATTAGACCACAGAGTACTTTTTAACTTTTTATATACTGAAATGAAATGTTAGACATAATTTGTTGCGTTTTTGAGTTTGAGACAAAGATTCTTATATTTGCTCCATCTCCTAAATATGACTAGTAAAAAGTATTGTGTTCACGGCTGCATGGACTCTGGAAGTACAAAGTATATTCTGTAATTTGATAAGATTTAAAGTAAACATATTATCAAAAATTTCTAGCATCCGCTATGCCTGGTATGGACGCCTGTAGGCTGAAATCCATATTAATATATTATTATATGTAATAAATGTAAGATTGTGATTTTGAAGTTAGGTGGGCTTCCACTGGAGTGATGACCTAGTATATGATGTAGGTGGCTAAGGACCGTGCTTTGTGATTTTTATTGAAGAGGCAGGAGGCCTATGTTTAGTCTGTAACGATGATGATGATGATGATTAATTGTTGGTTTTATTTAATGTTGTAGTCCGTGCTGATAAAATTTGTCACCATAATAATAGTGTACTCTAAAATATCAGTTTATTAATTAATAATTTGTATTTGACACAATTGATTGTACTTGTATTATAATAATAATAATAAAAATATTTCTACTCTTTTAATCAGTCCAGCTTAAGTCTTATGTATTCATGACTAAATTAAATTATGTATTTAGTCTTAAAAATTGTATGTTAATAAAAACAGAGAACCCATCACCTCATTTCGTCCCATGTAGGGCTTCCAAAATTACGGATATGTTAATTACGTAACTGATTACGAATTTTGGTGGTCCAATTACGTAACTACGTAATTACGTAATTTCTAAGATATTTTTGAAATCGAATGTTTTATTTTATAGGTAGCAATGGGTAATGTAAGAAGTGTTCAAGAACTTAAGTTTTTATTGAATACCAATCATATAACTTAATCTCAAATCACAAAACAAAGATATTAGATAAATTAGATTAGATAGATTTATAACAAAATAAAGAGATCTTTTTCCTTAACAGAACGCTCTTTTATTTTACTTATTTGACTTTTCCTGAAAATGAGATCTCATAAACGACAACGCATTTAGTGTTTTATCGCTTAATGAACTTCTTAATTTACTACATAGATAACCAGCTGACGAAAAAGCACGTTCAGCTTCATCACTTGTTGGTGTAATTGATAGTAAATAATTATACGCTGCTGTTAGGTAAACTCCACGACCACCGCCAGCACTATCATAGATGCACATTTCCACTCTAACAATGGACTCAAGATCTGTGTTAACCGTAGATTTGTTTACCTGTGACGTAGCTTTACATATCTCTTTTTCTAATTCCTGGGCTACAGTTAACTCTTTGTCACTGGAGTCAGTATGTCCTGTGCTTATTTGTTGTATTGGACTTTGACTTGTCTGTGCAGACGTTGTGTTAGCTGTTGATCAGCCTTTCTAATAATCTTGTAATATATGTCCTTATATAATCTGACGTCGGTTTTGTGAAGGTTTCTGTTGATATGGTTTCGTAAAATTGTTCATTGTTATGCAAATACTGTAAAATACCAGATACACTCGTTCGTCTCTCTTTTATTATTTTTCTAAGGGAAATAGCAAGCCTTTCACTGAGTTCGTTGTGCTGATGATCAAGTTTATTTAACATAAACTGAAGAGCAGCATCTGCCGTCAATAAGTTTGAATCCCGGCGACACAAAGACATCACAGTTGTTTTTATAACATCTAAACTATGATGAATATCGCGCAGGTCTTGGATATCTTTTTTGTAATTAGCTGGTTCGAGATCTTTACTGTGGATATTTATATTCATATATCTTTTATTTCGGGTAGAGGTCCACTCATCAAATGTCATTGTAAATCTTTTGTTTTGGGACTTCATTTCCTTTAAAAGACGTATCAGTGCGTTTTTTGTATTATCATGTAGCTCTAAAACTATCCTGGTTATAGTTGTTTGCGATTTCGGTAGATCATAGCCGGATTTTTTGAAAACATGCCTTAGGTCTGCCATCCGATGCTGCCATTCTAGTCACTTTTAACTCCATGGAAGAGTCGCTTACATAATAATCCGTGAGTTTAGTTTTCTTTTGGGGTGCTTCATGTGGGGCCGGGGCGCCCTTCCTTTTTTCTTGAATTTGAGCACTATTGGACTCTGATGTTGAAGTACTCGCTCGTGGCACTTCAGTGATATGTTTGGCCCGCAAGTGAGTATGTAATGCTCCAATTGCACCACCAGGCGTTTTAAAACTTTTTTACAGTGTTTACACTCGACGGTTTGTCCATTATCGGCTCCTAGAAAATGTTCCCAGATTGAAGATGTTGTCCGTTTGTTTAAGAACTCCTTGAAAACTATCTTCTTTGTTGACAACCTAAAACAATTAGGTAAAACAATTTAATTAACTACTAAATAGTAAGTAAGTATGTAGGTAATATTTGATATAGTACTCTCTAGTCCCCCAACTATATCCATGCCAGAGAGGCCGAGGCAGAGGGCCATAAGAGCAATTTATGATTTAAAGCCTAAAGTCTCTGCGACAAAAATTTAAGGAAATTAATGTATTAACTTTGGCCTCTCAATACATTTATGAAAATGTAATGTACGTACACAAAAATAAAAGTAGTTTTACAAAAATAAGTGATATTCATTCTGTAAATACTAGGAACAGACACAAGCTAGTAGTACCGGTTACTCGACTCCATCGAGTCAGTAATTCATTCTTGGGGCGATGTATACGCTTTTACAACAAAATTCCAGAAAATATACAAAATTTGACCTGCTCAAAGTTCAAAAACTTTATTAAACTAAGTTTGTATAAAAAGGGTTATTATAGTATTAAAGAATTTATAGATGATAATAACCCCTGGAAATGAGGTGATCGCTACCAAGCTATTTCTAATTTGTTGTGTTGTTAATTTGTGTAACATACATGATTGCAAGCTGTTATTTAAAAAAAAGTCCCGCTGGGTTTCTTGCTGGTTCTTCCCAGGACAGAGGTTTTTTTTTCGAACCAGTGGTAATTATACAAAAGAGTGACTTTCAATAAGCATTATTTATAATCTATATTGAATAAAAAAGTTTCTGTTTCTGTTTCTGTTTCTGTATCTATACAAAAAATCATGAACTGTTGCTCCGCTTTGACGTGGAAAAGGACAAACAAACAAAAATAAAAATATTTTTATAAAATAAACCGCCTTCAAAACTTTAATTTATTAATGGATAAGTGAAAGGGAGATAATAAAGATGCCAACTATTTTTTTTAAGTCGGTGTTAGCCTATATATTTAATTATCGTCGAACGAAATGATATTTTTTGAGATACGCGCGGACAAAACTAACATACAAACGTGCGACTTAAAACCTCGCAACTCGCACGCAAACGTTTATACCTATGCCACATTAGTTAGATTCAATAATAAAACAATCAAATCACAATTTATACTCAGTCTCACCGTTTGAAAAATAAATAAAATAATAGATTTTATTCCAGTACTTACATATTTGTTGTGGTTCCATACGTTCTTACACTAAATGAAATCTCTCCAGCGAAGCAGTGTTCAAAATTACACATCAGTCACTTAACAAAAAAACTATCGACAAGGTCAATTGAACCTGATGACAGACAAATGAGTACTGAGAGTTTCTTTCATACATTAAAAATAAATCAGAGCTAATGTCACACATAGAAAGACGCGGGGATTCCCTGCGAACTATTGTTTACCAAAATTAAACTCTATTACTTACGTGTCAAAGATAATTATTGTCCTACGTTATCCAAGACTGAAATATAGCGCGGGGAAACCGAGAGGTACAGATTATATTCCGGATTGAATTTATTATCTACGGGGGAATACCCGCTCATTCTGTTTCAATGTTGGCTCCTGGGTTATCATATCATACTGTTTAAAAAAGAGGATGTTGTATGTAATAAGTCGCTAAATTGATTTATATATTATTTTTATTTATTATTAAAACCCTTCACGGTTAAAATTTCCAATATGGACCATCGATTTAAATGCCCATATTTTTTTTGTAGATAGTACTCACTAAAAGAAAGCGTTTTGCAAAGTTTCAATATGCGGAAATGCGTACTTTTTGAGAAAAAAATTATTGAAAATCAGTTATTTTTGCAAATTTATGTCAATGGTACGACTTTCAATTGCTGCAATTCCGTCAAGTTGGCGGTTCATACGTACTTTTACAGAAAAGTTACACTATTATAAGCACACACACAAAGTTACAACATGCGGAAGCGCGTAATTTTTGAGAAAAAAGTTATTGAAAATCAATTATTCTTGTATTGTTTATGTCTAATCCTACAATAAAATTGACGCCATTTTTATTGTTATTGTCAGTAGGGATGTCGATTCTTTCCGAAAAAGATCGATTTTTTAAAAAGATTCGAATTGTAAGCTGATGTATCGATTCTCAAAAAACCGATTTCTAAAATATCTATATTTTTTTCATGTTTGCATTTATAATGTAAATATATATCCATTTTATGAGAAAAAAAATCCCCTTCATCATAAAATATAGGGGGACTGATTCAGAAGGATTTCTGTATCTATTTTGAGACTGCTACGTCTCCGGCGCTGCTGGAAGAGCAGCCTCTACGCCTTAGCGTTACAAATCGCAGGCATTCCTCCTCGCCTCCGCAGTACACGATTTGTTACAGCAGGCGGAGGCTGCTCCCCCTACGCGCCTCCGGCTCTTTATAACCACTCTAGGGGTAGGACAGACTCGTACCAGGTGGAGTCGGGGTCAATCAATTCGATTCTTTGACATAAGGTGAACCTAACCTATTTTATTTGTTATCTGCCCTAGTAAAAATAAATAAATTAAAATAAAACAAATTTCAATAAGAGATTATTTACTATGGTATCTTTCTGGTTTTTCATAAAATCTATTTATATTTACATTATAAATGCAAACATGAAAAAATATTGATATTTTAGAAATAGATTTTTTTGTGAATCGATACATCAGCTTACGATTCGAATCGATCTTTTTCGGAAAGAATCGACATCCCTACCGACGATGACAAAGACAATACAAAATAGTGTCAGTTTTACCGTAGTAATTCACATAAATATTGCAAAATAATTGATTTACAATAATTTTTCTCTTAAAAAGTACGAGTTTCCGCACATTGAAACTTTGCAAAACGCTTTCTTTTAGTGAGTACTATCTACAAAAAAAATATGGGCATTTAAATCGATGGTCCATATTGGAAATTTTATCCAAAAACTTGTTGTGTTCTGATAATACAAGTGTTTATTAATGGATTAATTAGCTTTTTGTTTTTCAGAAAAAGGCATTCTTCCAAGAGAATATGCGGAAACTGCCGAAATTCTCCTCTTTTTTGACAAGGTATTCGATTCTGTTAATGGCAGCTATAATAAAGAAAAAACTATATGTAAAGCCTCTTCTTGGACCAGCAAGGCCAAACTCAGAACACCATAAGTTGTAGAATGAAGCAAAAGCTATATTAAATAACATGAAATTTATAAATAAAATGTCTAATAATCATGAGAGTGTATCAACAATAAAAAAATGGGTATGGACACTACTTGGTGTATAAATTGTTTTAAAAAATTGGAAACTAAGTAAGGTATTACTTCTGTTTGGATGCGACACCTCAACCAAGACCCTATTGAAAACTTTTTTGGAACCATTAGAAGCTATGAGTGCCGCAATCTTAATCCAACACCAGAACATTTTCAGAGTGCTTACACTACACTTTTAATTAACAATATGTCCAGTGTCCATGCCTCAGGAGCTGAAGAACAATATTGAAGAATTAATAAAAATCTTGATACTAATTCATGTAGATTTTGATTTTTTGCTATGTAAAATAAAATAAGTATTTATTACATTTGTCTTGCCGCTTTTTCATATTCAATTATGTGTTGTATGTGTCACAATAATGAAGGTGTGTTTCAAATGAAAGCCAAAAAATATTTCCACAAAATTTAAAAAAGACGTTTTATTCAATAAATTACTTAACTTTCTGAAATGAGTTTTTATTTTTACCTCACAACCTATACTATTTGTAAGAATAATTTATTACAATAAGTAAAAAGAAAAAACATAAGGAAACAATAATTTAGTATAGTATAAAGGACTATAATAGTAGCTATATATACTACGTGTATAGTATAGCTATATGATAAATATAAATTGTTCCATCCGACACCACCAGACGGCAGCACATTCGTGAATTCATTTTTGGTCTTGAGATTCGTCTCTTTTTCAGTATATAGAAAGTACTCTGTGGTATCCACTAAGTAGTCTGTGTCAAAGAGTATAGGAATATATATGGAAGAAGAGAGCCCTCTTGCGAGTAAAACTGGTGCTCTTTGGAAACAGCGCCACCTGATGATTGTTACTCCAACTATAATATTTACATGTATGTGTGTATATACCAATTCAATCACACGAGAGCACTCTGTGAATGTGTGCGTGTGTATATGCACAATGCTCTTTGCCTACCCTCACATTCAATATTCTATATATTACTATTTCCATTCCAATTTTCTACGAATGTAGAAATTACATTCTACATCCGTAAAAAATTGAAAAGGAAATAGTAATAAATGAATATAATAGGTACATATTGGAATTTATAAAAATTTAATAACGCAAAGCTTAAGAGTAAGATTAAAGTTAACAATTAGCTATGCATTCATACATAAGCAGAAAATTGGAATGGCACACGGTTAATTTGACCAAACAGAAATAAAACAATTATTTTCATAGAGATATGCCGCAGCACTCCGCCCCTGGTCCTAACCTCCACATTGCGCACCACGCCGTCTGGTCCGGGAAAAGTCCTTGTCACGATTCCCCGCGGCCACACGTTCCTTGGCATGTTGCTATCTGCCACCACGACGAGGTCCTCTTCTTGGATCTGGCGCTGCTGAACATCCCGAGAGTCCCCGCGCGCAACCAGCGTCGGTAGGTACTCTTTCATCCAGCGCCTCCAGTATTCGTCGGAGAGTCCTTGGGCCGCTCTCCACGCCCGACGATCACTAGGTGTGCGCGGTGCGGTGACTGGTAGGCTCGATGGTCCCAGCAGCAGGAAGTGGTTGGGTGTCAGCGCCTCTTCGTCGCTGATATCGACCGGTACGTGCGTCAACGGTCGAGAGTTTACTGTGTTTTCCGCTTCTGTGAGGAGCGTCGTTAACGTCTCCTCCCGTGGGCTCTTCTGGTGCAGAGTGGCTTCGAGTACGGTCTTCACTGAGCGCACGAGACGCTGATGAACTTCCAATCTGCCCGCCGAGTCAGCGCGTAGTCCTTCAGCTGTGGTGCCCACTCTTCCATTGCCCGTCGCAGTTCGGTATCTGCCCCATGAAAATTCGTTCCGTTGTCAGAATATATGACCCGTGGCCACCCACGTCTAGCCGCCATGCGCCGCAATGCCGATATCGCCGAGTCCGTCCTAAGGGAGTATACTATTTCTAAATGCACCGCGCGCGTCGTTAAACAAGTGAATAACGCTACCCACCGTTTTTCATGCCTACGTCCTATCGTAAACGTTATAGGCCCGAAATAGTCGATTCCGGTGTAGGTGAATGGTCGCGCGAATGCCCCTAACCGTTCAGGTGGTAGATCCCCTATAACCGCTGGCCGTGGTGTCGCCTTGCGTACCCTGCATCGCAGACATCTCCGCTCCACTTCTCTTACTGTTGTTCGTAATCGGAGGATATGATATCTGGTGCGTAGGTCGTTTACCACCCTCTCCCTGTTGGCGTGGCTTGCCTCCTGATAGCAGCAGATCCTGAGAGCAGCTTCACGAAATGGTGGCGTCCGTTTAATATGATGGGCCTCTTCATCTGGCTGTCCACGTCGGCTGCGTCGATTCTTCCTCTGGCTCGTAATACGCCATCTTCTAGTATGGGGTCGAGCTTCCTTAACGCGCTGCCGGTTGCCAGGTTCTTTCCCCGCTGCAGTCGACTGATGTCTTCAGCGAAGCTTTCCTGTTGGCTGTGTTCTATCCACATCCGCTCTGCTCTCTGGATGTGCTGCAATGTCAGTTCGTGCGCCCTTCCTCTTATGGCATTGACGAACTGTAGCATCCGAGCAGTGGCCCTGACCAATCTCTCGTAGGAAGAGAATCTCTCTATGTCTGGCAGGTGTGGTGCGTCCTTGGTGTCGCTCTGGTGCGCCACAACTTCCTCCAGTTCTTCATCTTCATTCCCTGCCTTCTCTTCCTGAAGTCGAGGCCATCTGTCTTCGTCCTCGTACAGGAATGGCAGTCCCGTGAACCATCTGTCGCTCTCTTCCTTGTTCACATAATTTACGCGCGTCGCCTGATACGCGATGTTTTCTGCGATCGGTATCCACCTCCATTGCTCGGGTGACGTCTTTTCTGCTATCTCCCCTAACCTATGAGCCACGTATGGGGTGTAACGCGCCGTATCATTTTTTATCCAGTGGAGCGCCGTAGTGGAGTCCGTCCAATACACTACCTTATCGGCTACCACTCTGTGCTCGCCTTGCACGAATTCCGCGAGTCGCGCGCCTATCAAGGTCGCCTGCAACTCTAAACGCGGTATGCTTTGTGCCTTTATAGGGACGATTTTCGCCTTGGCCGCCACTAACCGTACTCTAATATTTCCGTCGCGGTATCGTATACGCCAATATGCCGCGGATGCGTAAGCACGTTCGCTTGCGTCGTTGAAAACGTGAAGTTGACGCTCTACCACTCCCCCCGTAGGAGCATAGCACCTAGGCAGTCGCAGTTGTGACACCTCCTCGACGACTCGCAGCTACCTCTGAAATTCATCCGCTGCCTCCTCGGGTAGTTCATCATCCCATCCGACTTTCTTCATTCGCCATAGTTCTTGTAGCAGGATCTTGGCGGTGATGGTGAGGTAGCTAAGCAGTCCTAGCGGGTCAAACACCGACATGACTGCGCTTAATGCCTCTCTCTTGGTTGGTGGTCGCTGTAGCGTCTTCACTTCGTGCGGTACCCTCTTCATCGAGGTGTTGAACGTTAAGGCGTCTTCATCGGCCATCCATAACAACCCTAGGGTTCTGCCTGGGCTGTCTTGTCTTAAGCCTACTTCCATGGGCTTGCTCGCCAGTAGTTCCTCCGGCTTGTCTTCCAATAGGGCTGCGTGGTTGGAATTCCAGCCTGCCAAGGTGAAACCGGCCTTCTGGTGCACTTCCGTAACCTGCCTCGCCGTATTTATCGCTTCCTCTACCGTAGCATAACTGTCTAAGTAGTCGTCCATATAATGACTACGTACGATAGCGTTAAGCGCCAACGGATGTGTTTCTGCGTGTGCTCGCGCGTTATGATCTCTAACACTATGTGCGAGAAACGGCGAGCTCCTCGCACCGAAAATCATCGATGTCATAACGTACTCCCGCGGTGGGCTGGATCGCTCGTTACCTCGCCACAGAAACAATTGCGCGGGTTGGTCGCGACGGTCGATCTTCACACGCAAGAACATCTCCCTTATATCCGCGGACACGGCCATTTCATTTTCCTTAAATCTAAACAGTATGCCCGGTAAGTTTCGTAACAAGTCGGGGCCGTCGAGTAAATAGTCGTTAAGACATCTACCGGACGCACGCGCTGCCGCGTCGAAAACCACCCTTGTCTTCCCCGGCTTGTTCGGATTCCGTACTGGGAAGTGTGGCAGGTACCAGCTCTTGGGGTCCTCTCTCTCTGTCCCCTCGGCTTCCCTTGCGTATCCTTTTGTCAGGAGGTTGTCTATCTGGGCTGTGTAGGCGTCTCGAAATTCCGGCGGCTTGTCCATTTTTCTCTCAATCGTCCGCAGTCTTCGAGCGGCCATTTCGTAGCTGGGTGGCATCCGCACGTTGTCGTCCTTCCATGGCAGTCCAACTTGGTATTGCTCGCCGACCTTCTTGACGGTGCGCTGTAATATGTCGACAGCGCGCTCCTTGTCCCGTCGCGGCCTACTCTTAAGCGAGATACCTATGGAATCTATCCCGTACTGCCATTTGAAGAGTTCCGTTAGCTCCTCGTCCTGACTGGCGAACGTTCGGATGTCCCTATCTGACCGTCCGCTACTGCTGGCTACGTGTAATACGGTCTCGCCGTCTTCCCTACACGTTAACCGCGGCACGGTTCCCTGAATTACCCACCCTAGTAACGTGCGTGCAGCTATAGGCTGCCTTCGACGTCCTATTCTCAAACTTCGGGTAATTATTAAATGCCAGTTGTCGGCGCCTAATAATATTCTCGGCTTTGCGTCGTCGTAACAAACCGAGCTCGGTAGGTCGCGTAAGTGCTTTAACCGTAAGCACTCCCTACTTACAGATTGCGAATCTATCTTTAAATTTGCTATTGTCCACGCATTTATATTGTATACCTCACTACGCGTCTTGCCACGTACGCCTATGCTAACTAACCTACTATCGGCCTCGCGCTGACTATTATTTACGCCTCTAATATTGAGCGGCTTTACCGGTCCTTCCGCTCCTAACTCGCGAGCTAGGTCATCGTCTATTAACGAAATAGTAGAGCCTTCGTCAAGCAGCGCATACGTATCTACTTCCCTACCACACGGTCCGCGTACGGTAATGGGGCATACTTTCAATAAAACGGACGCACTACTACTGATGTTCGACGCGACGAGCACGGTTTCATCTGGTTTTGCAGATGTTTCAGGTGCGCGGGCCTTGCGGGCGTGAAGGAGGGCATGGTGGGGGGCGTTGCAGCCGTCGACGCCGCACTTCTTAGCTTTACACCTAAAGCGTCGGTGTTTGCTGCTTAAACACTTGAAACACACCCCATCTTCCTTAACCCAATTCCACTGGTCGTCCACACCCATTTGCCCCCGCAACACATACATGAGGCACTACCGGTGTCCTCCTGGGCAGTGAACGTCTTTACGTCGCGGGCCCTGTCCTCTACGGGGCGTGTCAATATAACTCGTTTCGACGGCGGCGCCTCTCGTCTTACGGGCGATTCCTTAGTCGGCGCTACGGACGTATAGGCATGACTTAACGCGCAGTCAGCCTCTCTCATCATGAACCGGGACAGTGTGACGATGTCCGGTTCGTCTGCACTTCCGTAGTGCTCCGTATAATCGCACCAACGCGACCGTAAGTGAGGGCTAAGTTTACTAGTGACTTCCCTAGTTAGCATCGGATTTTGCAAATATCCTTTGCCGTCGACGTTCTGCAAAATACACACTATATTTTGTAACTTGATCGCGAACGAATTTAATTCCTGGGCGGTTTGACCCGGGCGCGGAAGGCGTTTTAATTCTTCTAACGCACGATCTATAATTACTTCCGGGCGGCCGAAACACTGCTCCAGTGTTCGCATGATATCTGCTGGATCCTTTGCGGTAAACAGCAGTGCCGATACTACTTCCCTAGCCTCACCGCGTAAACAATTTCTTAACCTTGCCATATTCTCCGTATTTGTGAATCCATATAAACGCGTGGATTCTTTCATCGCGGCTTTGAAAGCTAACCATTCCGTGGCCGAACCGTTGAAAATACGCAAGTCCTGCGTCTGCTTCGCGGTGGCGGGCCTGACTCTGATCATATTCTCTAGAGTTTCTGCTAGTCGCTCTATACCCCTATCTTTCCCTCGCGGAGTAAGCAACCTATCTCTATCCCTATCTCCCTCTAGCCTACGCTGTGGCGCTGGCCTCCTATGTACACCTACATCCTTATGACACGGCGACGATAATCTACGATCCGCGTGGCGATGTAGCGATGGCGATCTATGTACACCTACATCCCTATACGGCGACGGTGATCTACGATCCGCGTGGCGATGTGGCGATCTATGTATAGGCGATAGAGTGCGGCGTTGGACGCGCGACGGCGACGTAACCCGTACACGGCGATCCACCTGGTTCATTTCTACGGCGACTCCATTGTCCCTCTGTATCGTTTCTACCCGGCGCGGTTGAACATCATTCGCTACCGTCCTCCCCTGGGCATCTTCAGCGTGGTCGTAACCGGTTTCCCTATTCGGTAGGGCCTGCTCTATCTCGATGCGGGGCGCGGGCTGAGACGGGCGGTAGGGCGGCTCCCCCCGCACAGTCTCCACGTTCTCTAACCACCTATCAACGCGTACCCTATTTTCCACTAACTCGTCTTCGTTTAGACTTTCCCTATCTGTTTCTTCCTGCAGTTGCGCGACGTCCCTAGCGTATTTCTTCTTGATGAGATCTTCTTCGAGTTGCAATTACTTCCTTCTAATTGCAGCTAGTTCCTCCGCGGCGTTATATTCGATTTGCTTTAACTTTGCTATCGCGCTAACTGTCGACCGGGCTGAACGAACTAAACGGACCGACGGGGCGCGGGGCGCGGGTCTATGTACAATGTCTGCTACAGGCGCGACGGTACGCACTATCGAACTAGTTTCTGTAGTCGGAAGATCTTCTATAATCGCGGCGAGTGTCTCTGTGCGCGGCGCGGATGTACTAACCTCTCCCAAACGATCGGTCGTAGACACGGACATAGCGGGGCGCGGCGGCGCGGGCGCGGGCATAGATGCGGGCGTGAGCGGGGCCTGGGGCGCGGCGGAGGGCGCTTGTGCCAACGCGAGATAATCGGACGGGGACGCGGGTGCTTCTTCGAATATCCGCATTCCTACCGGCGTTTCGTCGTCATTCCGTGTCTTCTGGCTTCGTGTCTTCCTCATGGTCCCACGTTGCGACCTCCGATCGTCTTCAAAAAGACGCACGTATTGGACGCCGTTCCCGCCGCAAGGGCGTTACCAGATGGTCACAGTTTGGCACCGTTAGGGAGCAACCACCTGGCCGCGTAAACGCGGTTAAGAAACAAGAAATTATCTGGAAACAGACAATGTGACGTTTATGACGTAGACGTAATAAGAAACGGGGAAGAAATTAGTACCGACGATCTTCTCTCTTCGTCGACGAACTTCTTGCTTCCTTGAAGATCTTCTATAATGATCTTCTTTCTTATGTAATTAACTTCTTTCTTCTGTAATTACCTTATTTCTTCTGTAATTACCTTCTTTCTTGTTTCTTCTTTCTTCTGGCTTCTTATCCGGCGACGATGGACCAAGAATATAAGGGATCGAAAAGTGGACTGTATTTATTGAATTAATTGACTGACTGATGTAAACTACGCTAGGGGACTGCTTGAAGAAAAGATGGTACTGTAAAACTATACTGTATTAAACTATTTACAAATGCGGCTTTCACTAATTAACTATATACACAGAGGGGAGTCTTCAATGGAGTCTTGATTCTTCCCGAATCTCTTGAGGTTTCTTCTCTTGCTGTTGTCTTCAAGTGCCGCTCCAGAAATGAACAGCTCGTAGACCAAAACGCCCTTCTTATATGCTGCAAGAGAGCGTCTTAGCCTGTGAGTAGCGTCGCACGATGATGCCGCGCGCTTATTGGTCGCCGACATCGCGTGATCTGCTGCCGGTGTGTGGGGTGCGCGGGGCGTAACGGGGAATGAAGGGGCGGCGGGTCTCTCGCTGTCCGCAACAACTTCATTAGGCGAGACCTCTCCAACTTAACGTTTAGGTTCAATGTGCCTCTCACCATTCGGTGATCACTGCCGGTTTTCACCCTCGCGATCACTGAGACATCACTGAACAGTTGTCGTCTGGTCGTCATAATGAAGTCAATCTCATTTTTTATCGAACCGTCGGGGCTCGACCAGGTCCACTTCCTGTGGAGTCGCTTCTGGAAGAAAGCGTTCATCATAAAGAGTCCCTCTTTCTCCATGAAGTAGGCCAGCTGCTGGTCCCTTGGGTTCCGTTGCCCTATTCCGAATTTTCTTATTTTCAGCTCACCATTTTCTCTTGTATCTAAATTTGCGTTGAAGTCTCCCATTAACATCGTTTAGTGGGATTTGGAGGAATGCATAGCTCTAGAGATATCCTCATACATTTCCTCCACCTCCTCATCGGGGGTGCCGAAGTTGTTGCGTAAACCTGTATGACGTTCAGCGAATACCGTTTGGTGATTCTGAGTATAAGGTACGCAACCCTCATCGACACACTCCCAATCTTTACAACGTTGTTAACGAGAGACTTGTAGACGATAAATCCGACACCTCCTTGGGACAAATGGTCGCCCTCCAGATGATGGAACAAGTTGCCGGATTCGAGGATTACCGTGTCCTGCCCCTCTCTTCGGACCTCGGGTAATCCTATGATAATCCAGCGCAACTTGTCTATGTCTTCTTCCAGCTTCAGGATCTTCTCGTCAGTCCTCAGCGTGCGTGCGTTATAAGTTGCCAGCTTGAGTCGTCGTAGGTGGCAACCGAACCTCCACCGGAGATTCTTAGCACCCCCTGCCCCGCCCTTACCATGGTCGCCACCGTAGCCAGGAATAGCGGGGCCGCCGGGGATTGGGGGCCGTCTCTTCGTTACTTCCATGGGGGGTATATTGCCATAGTTGCCACGTTTGGCGAGCGGGTTGGCAACCGCAGTTTTTTATTGGTTTTTTGCTGTTATCAGAAAGATGCTGCTGCCCATCCTCTGCCTCAGTTTCCCTCTGTCGCCTCTTACGACACCCGCGGGAATCTTCCCGCGGGTGTCGTAAGAGGCGACACTCACTACCCCATATCTATGGGGTAGTGAGTATTCTTACTTGCCACTACACGGGGATTATTACACTGGCATATTCGTTATTACTTACAATGAAAACTCCTAGAAACTAAGCTAGCCAAACAATTAAAATGAAATATACACTTTTCTTGCCTTTTGGTCAGCGAACATAGCTGAAGACGATTCGGCGGCATTCATAGCTGAAGACGATTTCAGTTTTTCTAAATTCTTTGCTTCTTTAGACGATAGTGATAGCCTTTCCTGTCCCATAGAAGTCCTTGGAATTTTTGTTTACACGCGTTCGGGGCCCCTGTAGCCCGGGGGCCCCGTATCATTGATACGGCTGATACGGCGGTAGCTACGCCCCTGCTGTCTCGGCTGGTACCTAATTGTCTTCGCACACTGCGTTGAAATCGAACTCTACAATTAATACAACTATTTAGAGCGTATGATGATCTTTCAGATGCCATTTTCTTAAAATCGCAAATAAATACAAAAAAACAGCAGCGTTAAGGATGTCAATGCCATAAAGTAATACCCGGCCGCCGGTTATTACCAAGACACGGAAGTCAATGACAAAATAGCGTTTCGTTCCACGGTCACTTTGAGCCATGTTATTTGATATTAGCTAACACTTTTAGAAATAGATAATACAAAGTTCGCAGTGGTATCTCTTGTAAGTAATAAATATATTATACATCTTTATATATAAAAATTACGTGTCACGTTGTTTGTCCGTGATGAACTCCTAAGAACTCCAGTAGAACTGATTTCAATGAAATGTTTCACAATGTGTGCAGTTTGGTCCAACTTGAGAGATAGGATAGTTTTTATCCTGATAAGTGACCCTCAATTTTTTTATTGCGAATTTAATGATTGTTTTAGGACACATGGTCGTCGGAAAGGGCAGAACAACGTCTGCCTGGTCATCTAGTTATATAATAAGTTCTCTTGGTAAAAATATATTTTTCTTTATATAGAAACTGCAAAAATGATGCATTACACGCATTTTCCCCCATTTTTTTAGATTTATTTATTCCGTTTAGATTTTCATAAAGTTTGTAGGTCATTTACTCATTGATTTATATGTTACACAACTCAATGCATTTACTATATTAAATTGGTATCTTTTTTGTGTGTTATAACATTAACATTCATTAAAATTTCTAGTGGGCCCAAAAACGACTCCTTTCCAAAACTATTGCAAATGTAGGTACAATAAAAAAGACGAATTTATACAGGATCTACGATTAAGTCTACTCAATAATTAAACTGGTGTTGGTCATTTCCTGGTTTGCTGTACATATTGCAGAATTTATATATTATTATTATTTAAATCGAGGAAGGTTAATTTGGTTTAAATGCAACACGTAACATGATTTTTGTTTAAGTTTGTGGTTATTAAAAATTAATAAATAATAAGTATATTAAAGTGTGAATATATTTTCTCTTGAACTGTACTTGGGGTGGAAAGGCGGAACAACAATCAAAAAGGGAATTCCGACTATCCACCCCGTCTAGGGTGGATAAAAATAATATAAATAAATAAATAAATATTTTCAATTATTGAATTTCCATTACAACCCAGCACTAGTCCACTGCTGAACATAGGCCTCCCCTAATGACAGTCACGGTCTTGAGCCACCTAAATACATCAACACCTTGTATGATTTACCTAGTCGTTCGGCCTCCATTTAGTGGGGGGTCACCTTGCTTCGCTTACCAGGAGGCTACCACTCGGGGAACCCCTCCTCCATGGGTTGTCGGTTATTTGAGCTATGTCCGGTCCATAGCGCATTCTTTATTGTGATACATTGGACGATGCCGATAACTCTGGTTCTGCTGCGGATGTCTTCGGTACGGATTCTGTTACGCAAAGTAACTCCGCTGGTCTGCTACGTCATCGCTGACAGCACGTACACTTGTTTTGAGATTTTTAAGGTTTATTGGACAACACATTCGAGTTCAATCCGACCGCTTGGTCGAAGTTTTTTTTTTTTTTATAGAATAAGGGTTACAAACGAGCACACAGTCCACCTGGTGGTAAGTGGTTGCTGCGGCCCATAGACATCTACATCTATCCTCTATTACAAATCAAAATGTAGATGCGTTGTCACCCGTGAGGACTAAGATGGAATGCCTCATTTCCAGTAAAAAGGGCCTCCGGCCACCTGCACTCACCAAGCGAAACGCAGAGGTAAACCTCTACTTCACGCTGGTTTTCTGTGAGGTCGTGGTACTACCCCGGTTCGAGCCGGCCCATTCGTGCGACAGCCTAGTGTGTTAATTTCTGAGACCCTTGTCAAAAAGCATTTATGTATGTGTAAATTTTTGCAGAAGGCACCGACGACACTCATGGTGGGGTAAGGGTTTGCCAAATGATCGTAAGAGGTTTGCGACAGGAAATACGTTATGGCGACTGACTGACTGGTTCATGCGTACTATAGTCATGATGGTGCGGCCAATTTGTATTTCTTCTTTCTCTTTTTTTATGAAACGTTACCTTCATACTAAGATTTTTTCATGTATTGTGGGGACAGTTTACATATATCTAGACCCGGAACAGTTATTTGTAGACCATAAAAATATTTGTTCCGTGCGGGATTTGGACCCGCAGGCCTTAGCGCTGTAACTGACAGGGTAATATACCGTTGCCGCGGCTGCGCCTGACAAGTAAGACAGTAACCAAAAACGTGTTATTGAATAAACAAACGGAAACACTGCAAAATCATTAATTTAATGTGATAGTCATTTATTTGAGACATAATAGAAATATAAATTTTTCCACAAATATTAGTTATTTAAGGGGCTAGAATTTTTTTAAACCAAAAAGTGCACTTAACTGGTTCAGAGTTCAGACCCGTCTAAAACAATGCAGTATGAGCGTTATTGCACATGAAGGGTTTGGCAATATGACATTTTGTTATTATGTTTATCACTATGATTGTGATACAGGAAAAATCGTGGATGCCCTCATTAAAGTTCGTATTCAAATGTTTATCTTAAAGTATATCTACCTAGCACATTACAGTGTGTTTCCATGTGGTAGTAGTTAGTAGTAGTTGGTAGAGCCACACTGATATATGTTATGGTTGCAGCACGAATGGATCGGTTCGACCGGGGAAGGGCCACGTACTCACAGAATACCAGCGTAAAATGGCAGCTTAACGCTGCTGTGTTTCATATGGTGAGTGTAGAGAACCGGAGACCCGTTTTACGGGAAGGGAGGCGTTCCACCTTACGAAAAAAAAAAACAGGGAACCACATATTTTTCAACTCAGAATATCAGCGTACAAATACAATAGCAATTGTTGCTGTGTTTCGTATGATGGGTCTGGAGAATCGAATATCCTTTGCACTGGTATCGAGGCGTTCTATCTTAGCCCTCAGGGGTGGCAAGGCATATACATTTGGATTCTTAATCGAGGATAGATATAGATAATAGATGTTAGGCCACAGCGTCCACTTACCATCGGATGGATTGTGTGCTTGCTATCACCCTTAGTTCTACAAGAAATATATACAAAGTGTAGGGTGGCCTCCCATTAAATGAAGTACCGATCTGGTAAGAGATGTAGGAAGTTGATGGATGCAGGTGGCTCAGAACCGTGGACTGTAATACTAAATACTAAGTTTTAGCTGCTACTAGCCTCTGATGTGTTTGTTTCAGGTTTTGTATGTAGATTTAAAGAACTAATAATAGTCGCCCATACGGCAAGCAGTGAAAGACCACGTCTCAGATCCACATGTCTCCTTGCGTTTAAGTATTGAGGCGTAGGTGACAAGAATGAGGGCTAATAATCTTCCACTCACCAGATGCCGCTAGTTGTGACTGAGGTAAAGTTTTTTGTTACATAGTGTCAGTTAATTGAGAAATTAGTTTTAAATAAATAGTTTATTATTATCTAGAATATTATATTACTACACAATACAATGCGTCAGTGGTTTGATTTTTAATTTTTTGCACTTTATAACTCTTTTTAAAAAAATCGGCTTTTAGTTATATCTTATAGTTTGGTTTATACATTTTTAATGTAATTAATATAAAATATAACTAATAATACAGAAAGAAACTTTAAATATTACATTTTCCTAAGAAATTATCATCCCCGCTATGAAATCTGTCAAAAATTCTACCTCATTGTAAAGTGGCGCCGCCCTGGTGGCAGAAAAAGTCGTGGATGCCCTCATTGTAGCAATTTCCCAAACGCTGTCCAGCCGAATTGGCTTCGCCGGTTAACCTCACGGCTCACGATGAAAGTTGAACTTAGTCTGTCTCTTCTAATGATGTTACACTGCATCGTTACTTGCGTAACGATGACTCCTACGACAGTGTACAGTGCACGGAGATGACCCCGGCTCTAACGGCTAACTCGTATCGTTCGATGTTCTGGGCGGTGAGAACTACTGGTGGGTCGTTGTCGAATTTTTGACGGACGAAACGCAACCGTTTTCTCGACGGCGAAAACGTTTGCAAAAAACGGTCGCCGTTGTAAATGGTTTGAAGACGACTTAAAGGACGAAACTTATCCAACATGGAATGAATTGCGTTTTCGTCGAGTAAAATGGTTGCAGTTTCTTACAACTAAGGTAAAGACTGTTTTATCTCTGTCTACGTTTTTAAACGAACGCGGAACTGAAGTCTACAATTTAACGTATAGAATACTTATACGTGCACCAAAAATGATGCAAGTAAAACTAACGCGAAACCGCGTAAGTTGATTCAGCGACGCGTCAGTGCGTAACGTCAAGTATTACGAAGAAGAGGGCGCGAAAAATTGTAAAAATGACAGTTTGTGTTGTAAAATATTGTCACAACAGTGATGATAAACATAAAAAAGCGATGGTATTACATTTCACATATAAGTTCATATATATAATTCATTACAAGTACGTAAAACTAGAAAACTGCTTACCTAAGCCACAGAGTAAGGACGGTCGGTTTCTTTACTCATGTGAGTCATGTGCCTAGCTATCATAATATGAATGTTGCTAGTTATGGGGAAAAATCACAATTTTCTTTTATAAATATTTATTTTCTATTTGCGTTTAAAACGTTTAATCGCAACGCTCTATGTAAAACTCAAATGTTTATATATAGATACCTACTTCTTTAAGTATTAACATAATATTAACAATGGGTGGCTATTTAAAACTGATACGGAGTGATCAGCTGATCGCGATCCGTCGACGCCATTTTAACGCAACTATTTTATTTTAATTGCTTTGTTTATTGACTAAGTCGACGTTTTAGAGTATAGAATAAAAACTTTTTATTTACATCGAGGGATTATTAATAAGAACGCCTTTACTAAACAGATGTCATTTTACACCCAAACATTAACCAGATGTCACTTTACACCCAAACATAGTCTATTTTTAACCAACTCCAAAAATGAGAGGTTATCAATTATGTATGGACACTAATTTCTAAGAGGATTCTAGATCAATTCGTATATACATGCTGAAATTTTAGTGGTTGTTCTCCTGTAGCCAAATTATACTGTCTCGATAGTAGAGTCAATTTAATCAAATAAAAAATATTACAATTAAAAGAGGGCAGATTTACAATAGTAATACCTCACGAGCTAGTCGGGCGTCCAGAATAGTATATGCCGTATCCCTACGCTTGAAAGTTTATGCTCTGAAGATTTATTAGTGGGCCTTCACTGTGTATGCAGCGCGCGGTAGCGCGTACGATAACCGTAACACTGCGTTACGTCCAGCGAATTTTTTTTTTCAGACTATTATAGTAATACGGTTACGGCATAAGTTAGCCTGCACGCCCGACCTACTTGCGAGATATTGTTATTGGTTTGAGATCACATTCGAGTTTTGTTTTTCTCGATTGTAAATCTGCCATTTTTGCATTCTAATAATTTTTACTTTAATAAATCTTTTGTACTACCAAGGCAATAATTTTACTTCGGGAAAACAACCATTAAAATTTCAGCGTGTATATTGGATCAATCTGTGTGTACATCCTTTCAAATAAAAAAAATCTAAATCGATATAGAATTCTGAAGTAAAAGAAATTAAAAAATACACTGAATTGAAAACCTCCTCCTTTTTTGAAGTCGGTTAAAATTAAACATTACACGATGTGCTTTTTGTATCCGAGCAAATTAATTGTGTTTAATAATATGCTTAAATTTTATAACTTCTATAGTTTTCTATAGTTATATTAGTATCATCATTATCGTGTTTATTTTGTTCCATTTTATATTCTCATAAAATACGTCTTCGTACTTAATACGTAATCTTTATTATATCGATTTTTTTAAATTAATCAATTAAATAGTGATTTGCACAATTTGATTGCAAACGTTAGAAACTGGTATCACTGAATGGCGTGTATGTATGTGTGCGTGTGACGAGCGTAGGCAAATTCGACTCGACACGCTAACATAATGACCTTCCGTCACGCTCGTGTTTGGTAAATTACAAATTGCAGTCTATTACAAATTGTAATAGACTGCGTTTCTACTGTGTAATAATGCTATGCGAGGAATGTTCCTATTCAGTGCCTTGCCCGCCCTTGGGCTGGTAAGACTTTTATTTACATGCCGAGCCCGCCCATGGGCGGGCGGATTTCAAACGTTAATAACTATGCCAAATAATATGAAAAAATTATAAGATTTTGTCTGATAACTCGTTTTATTATCACTGATTCGTTTTCAAAACGGCCTGCGGATATCTAAGGTTTTAGAAAAGGACAATTCTGACCTGTCATACCGACCCCGCCCATGGGCGGGCAGTACGCGTATTCAGAATTAACAAACCTTTTGTTAAAATTTTAATCAAAAACTATAAAATAAATTATATTTACATGTATTGATAATACAATATAAACTTTATTATTCCTTGCACCTTATTATTAAAACTATAAAACCGTAACAATATAGAAACTGTTACAAAAAAAGCGGGTAATCCTTTTAGGGAGTAATTTTATTGATCAAATACAACAACTACTTTTATGGGACCTACATCGAAATCTCAAAAAAAATTGGCTTCCCTATACTAAACTACCGATCAGCTGAGACGAGTTTGTGTGGGGAAGTAATTTGTTTTCAGATTTCGATATAGGTCCCATAGAAGAAGTTGTTGTTTTAGAGCAATAGAATCACTTCCTAAGAGGATTACCCGCTTTTTGTAACACATAGATAAAGCAATATACTGTCGGTAACAAGGAAACAAGATAAGAATGTAGATGATGATCTATATAAAAGGAACCGATCGGTATTCGTCACTTTCAAAACGGACAAAGTGCCGACACCTTTGTTTTGGTCACATACCATATACAATTTTTCGGTATGATTTATGATTTAATTTTGGCTAATAACCTATTTCGGATTGTGGTTTAATACAGATAAGATCATAAACTGTCGGTAAATAGGAAACAAGATCTCGTAAGAATGCAGATCCGAACAAAAGAAGTCGGTCCGTAATAGTCACTTTGAAAACAAAATAAGTGCCGATACCTTTTGTTATGGACACCAATAATTTTACAACTTCATGATTTATGATTTAACGTAAGTAAGTAGCATATTAAAGAAAAAAGAGTCTACGGAAAAAAGCTTTCACTCGCATCTTGACGTTCGTGGTTTTCACAACTTGAGTTTTGCTGAGTGTTTTGGAAGTTCGTTTGCTGTTTGACTAAGTGCATCGATTTCAGACTATCTCCTCTGCCTAATTCCTACCTGTGAAGGAATATTTCGTTAATAGGTAGGAATTAATGCAAAAGAGGTAAGATGTGGGAAAAAAATTAAACATAGAAAAAGGTTGACTACTCATGACTTTAAAAAAAACGCCCTAAAACGTATGCTTTTATATTTCATTTTTAGACTTCCTTGTACTAAGCTCGTGCTTAAATCTATCTTATACGCAGATTAAGATACGCAAACACGCTCTACGCAATGCACAGGACATGTAAATTAGACATTAAAAATATCTCACGTCGAAATCTAAGGCCACATGCCGAAATCGCCGATGGGCGGGCCAAGATACTTTATCAAGATGCCGGGTCCCCCGATGGGTGGGCTGAATACTAGTATATGGCGGCATGGGGGTAATGTTGTCATTACTGAGGAAGGCAGTGAATGGGTTAAGGACGACTACGCGACGAGTGAGATTGATAGTTAAATCGTTGCGTTCGACTGTATTTTCATAGGCGTAAAATAAAAAACCGCACCAAGTATTTCAAAGACTGCTTTGTGCAACGAAGACTGTTTGCATTCAGGACGTAAAACGGTATCATAGTCGCAGTTCGTCGTCGCAATGGCCACCCCATACGTTGTCCTAACGGTGTTTGTGGCACTAGGTGAGTGTGTATTGTTCGTGACCGGCCGGCAACATTTCTGTCGTCGGAATTTAGCGGAACTGGGGGTTCGATTAGAACGTTACGTTCGTAACGTTCGGAGTCTGAGCGTAGGTGGTAGGTGGCTGCGTTCACCACTAGCGGGTTGGGACTAGCTCTCAACATAGCGCCGAGACATTTCCGTCATTTGTCCCAGGTAAATGTTTACCTGGCAACAATATCGACCTTGTGCTCCCAAAATACCGGCAAAGGTGTGACATGAACGTTATGCATGACCATTGTTTTGTCCATGTTAATTTTAAGACCTGTCTGTTAAGAGACATTTTTATTGAGGTTATTGAAGATAGTGATCATCCAAAGTTTCTGCCATAATGATTAAATCGTCGGCAAATTGAAGGTTAGTGATGAGTGATGACAGTCCAGTAGCTTGAAAACGTCTCTAATGCAGCAAATACAAACATTCTAAATTGTTTTTTTCAATATAGAATAAGGGTGACAAGCACAATTCACGTCATGGTAAGTGAACGCGGATGCCTCCTATGAGGCAATCTATGGAGCAGGCCTAGATTCAGCAGTGAATTTTGATAAGTTGCAATGATATGCACGCATGTGCAGTTTAGTATAGACTGGTATTCATAAAATACCAGATAACCAATCTATACTATAGTTTTATTTAACAGCAAAGCTGTCGCGTAGTGTGCTTTCAAAAATGAGGCAACCGTTTTTTTTTATTAAAATTAATTTTGCTGATTTTATATCATCATAAGGAACAACTAATATAATATTTTGTTTCGTCAGCACAGATCTCTCATTTCTGAAAAGGTGTTTGGGTGGGAAGTAGGAGTCCGCCCTCTTGATTTAAAAAAAAAAACGAAGTCTTGCTGGGTTTCTTGCTGGTTCTTCCCAGGGCAAGAGGTTTTTTCCGAAACAGTGGTTAAATGTTTTTCTATTCTATTCTAATGATTCTTTAATTATTCAATTTTATTCTGAATGCTTGTTGGCAGAATTCACATGTCCTCGATGTATTTTTGTTTTATTTCGCGGATGTTTTCTTTCACTACTTTCCCCACAGTGTGTAGCAGCGCTTGCTTTAAAATATTTTATCTCTTCGCACGCCACAAATTGATTTTAGTGCACAAAATTAAAAACTTAAGGGATTGAGTATAACAAAAACTCACTCGGTTGTCTTATGAGAATATATTAAACTATCGTCAAAAGGCACCCGAGTGTCTCGATAATAAAATATATTAAAAAAATATCTTTATTTGAAAATCGTAAATACAAATTTAAATACACACTGGTACATACTTAAAAAAATTGGCACACATTTTATGAATTATTAATAAATTATATGAAAGTAATGTACTTAACCTACGTACCTATGTAATAAAATACAAAATGTACCTACTTTATGTTTATTGAAATACTTTTTACGAGTTGCCAAAACGAAAATACCTTTAGAATTTCCGATCAACTTCAGTGACACTACTAAAAGTGGCAAAATCAAATTGAATTATCTTATATGATGTAAAAATTTATTTATGATTTTACAAACTAATCCACGTGCGCTACGCTCAATTTAATTACAAAAAGTACCTATATCAAAATTAATGAACATCGTTTTTGGTTTTTGTAATAGGATTAATTAATAGATAATTACGACTATAAAAATTTAGTGTCATATACTTACCACAGTTTATTTGAAAATCTTATTTATGGTTGCCCTATCTAGTTTTATTACAAAGAAAATATCTTCCCGCTAAAAAGTGACGTTTCGTTAAAAAATAAATTCAACTTAATAGATTGCAACACGTGTTATAAGTGTCAGTATGAACAGAGTGAAAAACGAATAGAAATTACGTGATGCCAATGCAGGTGCTGGTGGCGCTAAACTTGTGCAGGCATCTAAATGCTTAAATAATTCAATATAGTTCCGCACTGCTTCATTAGCCGAATCGCTAGATGGCTCTGATAGACCAATTGCTGTGTCTTTGAACAGTAAGTCGCTTCTTCCATCGAAGGGAGAATACATTTCTAAATTGATGAGTTGTGTACCCGTCGCAGCGTTGTAGCCAAAGTATTGGTCTAGTGTGTCTAGAAGTACGCTAAGGCTATTCTGGAGTGGATCATTTCTGTAACAAATAAAAGTAAGTTAGTATTGGTGATTAAAAACCGTGTAAGATTAAGTCCAGGACTAAAGTACCTATCTAACTCAGAAACGGAAAAGTCCTGTTTACTACTTACTGTACACTACTGTGTGGCGTATATGCTGTAACTTAACTTCTTTTATAACTCCGGCGATTACTTGGCTGGGTCATTATTAATGTGTAAGAACTGTGTCAGTCTTAGCGGGAGTAATGTCATTTTGTGTCTACAGTCTTTGTATAAACTTTGTCAGTATTAGCAGGAGTGATTTAATATTTAAGGTAAAGAAACATAAGCTATAGAAAAATCCATCTATTACAGCTTATAAAAGTCCGCTGCTGAACATAGACCTCCCCCTTAGATCGCCAAATAAAGGCGATATATTGATGCTATTGTTTAACAGTGGTAGAGCCACGCGGCAGCTTTTGCTGACGCACAGATGGGCCGGGTCAAACCGGGGTGGTACCACGACCTCACAGAATACCAGCGTGAAGTAGAGGTTTACCTCTGCGTTTCGCTTGGTGAGTGCAGGTGGCCGGAGGCCCTTTTACTGGAAATGAGGCATTCCATCTTAGTCCTCACGGGTGACAACGCATCTGCATTTTGATTCGCAAACGAGGATAGTTGTAGATGTCTATGGGCCGCAGCAACCACTTACCGTCAGGTGGACTGTGTGCTCGTTTGTCACCCTTATCCTATAAAAAAAAAGCGGTTGCCAACCCGCTTGCCAAGTGTGGTAACTATGGCCAATCTCCGCTATGTAGGAAAATAATATTATATTATAATAGTAAAATAGATTAATACAGCCTCTACTATCACGATGAACTTCTTTTGATATAGCAGTGTGACTTTATACAGAATGTAACTTTTGCATGCCGTAATCGCCTAAGCGCGTCGGTATGTTCTACTAGGGCCTAAAAATTAAGATTCCAACGTTTTGTCGCATGAAATCGTATCTAGCAATCATATTGTATATATAAGTGATATAAAAAGCACATTGTCAGAAAGATAAATGATTGTTGAACTTATTAATATTTTTTTTAATCGATTAATTGCTATTTAAATAAAAAAGGGTTTTAGTGGCTTATGGTGTGGATTTATCAAGGCTTGTAAACACGATAACTTTTGAAAATATCAATTGTTCAGCTCAATATATTTTTAAAACTCTTCATCTATCATGTGGGAAGCCATTGAATGTAAATGGCAGTTTAATTTTATTTAGTTTAGTTATAATAAATTTTTTCGGCTGCGAAATGGCGAAATTTTCGGTGTATTCAGCAGCCTTGTATGAAAAATTATTACAAAATAGAATAGACTGCGTCACTCTTTTCGGCGTCAGTCGCCATCGTGAGTGAACATTGTTTCGATTGTTTGCAGCGGCTCAAAAAGATCGCTGTACAAATACACAATATTCGAATAACCAAATTTCTTAAATACTTGATTATAATAATAATGACAGATTTTTTATTACAATATTTTAAAAGCACAGAATAAATAATAGTAGTACGTACTAAAAGTAAGTAGTATCAATTTTTTCGTCATGGGTGTCATTTTCATGGTTTTAGAGGGTGTTGAAGCCGATAGGGTTGTCGAAATGTAAATGCAAGATGGCGGCTGCAATAGGTATCAATTTTTTCATCATGGGTGTCACTTTCATGGTTTTCGAGGGCGCTGAAGCCGATAGTGCTGTCGAAATGGAATTCCAAGGTGGCGGCTGCAATAGTTATAATTTTTTCATCATGGGGTGTCATTTTCGTGGTTTTCTAGGGTGTTGAAGCCGATAGTGCTGTCGAAATGTAAATCCGTGCTTAAGGCATGTCAAATTGGATTTACCAATTTATTTAAACTTTTATCTGTTGAAAAAAAATTTACCTTCTGGTTAGCACTTCCGAGTCGACTACGTAAGCGAGTAGACAGCCTTGGTCGATATCTGTGCCAGTGTTCACCGCCAAGCTGTTGTTTCGGCAAAGCGCTCGGTACTGTGAGGACTGGAGACCGAGAGATTTGAAGAGAGCTGAAAAGAAAGTTTGACATTTACTTCACTGAAAATCTACATCGGCATCACGGCTTATCTTACGCAGGTGCTTCGTTGGTTTACCATTTATCAGATATGTTAGGATTAACAACATTGACCTAATGGCAGGGTGCGGACCGCGAAATAAAAAAGTTCGTGGGTTAAAATCCACTATTCGACGACTGTCGTGAACCGCTCCTAACACAAACACTATAAGCTTACCAGGTGTAATTAAAGAGAATATTCAAAAATTGTTTCATTGTATGTAGTAGAGCCAAGCTGCACTCAACACGACTGAGTAATCTCTACTGAGAAAATTACCACGTTATCACAGAATACGAACGTAAAATATCAGCATAATGTTGTTGTGTTTTGCATGTTGCGTCAGAAAGGAAGACCATTTTTACTGGAAACGAGGCATTCCATCTTAGTAGCGTAGTACATATTATGTATCGATGGCCTCTCCCTTTGCAAAGAAGATTATACGGATTTTATCGCGTATATTAACTTATTTTAACCTTCCGACGTTTCGACCACTTAACAGCATTCATGATCATGGGAGGTGGGGGGGGGGGGGGGGGGGGACTGAGTATTTCAACGTTCCGATGTCATAGTTAACCACGGCTACCTTTAGATTAAATTTATCAATTTTTGGTCCAATCTACGTTGTATCTTGAAGTCTTGCAGTTGTATGTTTGAGTGGTGTTTAATTTTGTTAATTACAGGATCCGACGTAGATGGTAGCACCCAGCCATCTTCTCTATCGAAATTCGGTTTTTTTTAATTCACTAGCCTCGCGAGTCATCCTTGTGTTCTTTAACGAGGATTTGTGGTCTATCAAATCTGATGTAGTGACGGGGGGTGATGATAGTGTACGTGTTCACAGACTCCAGACTTCTCGGAGCGTCGATTCTTCATATCATCTATTATTTTTATTTATTATTTTTTATATATTTTTATTACTTATTAGGATTATCGCAACGCTTGGCAGGTGGATGGAGAATCGACAATTTCAGTACCTATTAGATATCTTGCACCTATGGAGTGTAGAGTAGAAGGAGGAACATCTTAAAAGGTGCGAAACTTGTAAAAGTGTCCCACTATATACTGAAAATAGAGGTTCCAAAACCTACAACAATAGAGCTGGCGTCTGACTACGATATGAATATAGCTTTACGCTGTCGCCTGTTGCTGGTTTGGATATTTTGCGTCTGGCCTAAACGAAATAATTATAACGCCATCTACCGGAAGCCATTAGATCTTTCTAGCGTTTCCCAGTCGCCTTTAAACTCACGGGACAAAAAAATTATAAAGTGACTTTCAATAATTATTATGATATATATATTGAATAAAAAACATTCTATTCTATTCTTTTTTATTTTATTCTATTTAATTTTATTCTAAAACGGGGCGATGGATTCATTTAGGCCATCGTCGGACGGCACCATTTCATTACCGTTACTATAACAGCCTAGTAAAGTCCACTGCCGGATATAGGCCTCCCCCATAGATTGCTTCGTAGGGGGAATATTCGCTATAATTGCCACGCTTGGCAAACAGGTTGGTAACCGCAGTTTTTTATTTTTAATCGTTAGGAAGACGCTGTTGTTCATCTTCTAATTTGGTTCTGTCTGTTGCCTCGTAAGACACCCATAGGATGATTGACGGCTCCGTGGCGCAGTGGCTTAGCAATGGGTTGCTGCGCTGGGGGCCGCGGGTTCGAATCCCGCACGGAACAAGTATTGTATGGCCTACAAATAATTGTTCCGGGTCTGGATGTTTGTCCTTGTGCAATTTGTGTTTGTAAACTGCCTCCACGATACAGGAGAATATCCTAGTGTGGGGGTAACGTTTTTTAAATAATAACAAGATATGGGGTAGTGGATATTCTTACACCGCCACTACTAGGTATAACATTTCATTATGTTTAATTATTCTTAACATCGCCCGTTTCAGTCGAACTCTAATCGAATAATACTTACCGTCAATGTTCTGCATCTCGACGAAGGCTACGTCGGTTTGGGGATCAGCCAAGCACGCAAGTGAGCCATTGTTGCCGAAGTAAGTGTTCGAATAGTCCCAAGCGCATGTAACTGAAATAAATACACAATACAATATTTATATAAGGTTATCGTTTGAAATCTAAAGATGGTGCACTTCGAGTAGGCCGTCCGATCTTGACGGAACTATTACCTTAAGATCCCGGTAATTTGAGTGCCATTACCTACGTTTTTATAAAAAAACTGAGTTGTTGTCAGTCATCCTCGACTTTTTCTATCACCAGGGGGACGCCACTTGTCAATGTCACAAGTATTAACACGTTCACTGTCCGGTTTTAAAACACAATAGTAAGACAATAGCAGTGACCTATATGTAGTGCACGGGACAGCGCAAGGGTTAACTTAGGCTACTTTAAGTTTAGAAAAAGAATTAGGGTTCCGCGCAAAAAAATTAAAACCCCAAATAATACGCGGGCGAAGTCGCGGGGAACAGCTAGTTTTCAATAATTTAAGAGAATTAATAATTTAAAATTACACTTACTAAATTATCTTTTTATCGTTAAATTCTTTTTAAACTAATAAATACGAAAATAAAAAGACATATTTGTGGGTTGATTTGTTTTATAATATTTATAATTAGCTGTTCCCCGCGACATCGCCCGCGTGAAATTTATTACGATTGGATTTCATGGGTTTACATTTTTTGCGCGGAACCCAAATTATTTTTCTAGAATAAAAGCAGCCTAAGTTACTCCGTATAAAATCAGCTATCTGTCAGTGAAAGTCCCGTCAAAATCTGTCCAGCCGTTTCGGAGATTAGCCAGAACAAACAGACAGAGACAAAAATTTAAAAATATGTTTTTTTGTACCGTTTATACTTTCATATGCACAAAAAAATAAAAAGCTGTTATTTTGACATTACAAACAAACACTTCGATTTTATTTATTTGTATAGATGTGTACTCACAGTCCGAGAAGTTGCCAACAACAGTGACGGCGGGCTTGCATACCGAGCAGAGGATAGTCGCATCGAAACTCTGTAATACAATCACAAATAAATATAATATATTTATTTATTCATTTTCCTATTGGGAAATAGCAGTGTATTGGCATAATGTGCAGCATGTGTACTTTGTACTAGCATATGCCATAGCCCCGGACAGCAATTTTTAAGGGGTGACATTTTGGGAAATTTAAAGAAAATTGCCAGTAAAATCTTTAAAAAACCGGCAAAGTGCGAGTCGGACTCGCGCACTGAGGGTTCCGAACAAATCTGTAGGTATATAAGTTTAAAATTATTAAAAATATTTTTATTATATGGTGTAACTAAAAATTTATGTTTTTCGCAATTTTTCCTTTATCTGTGTTATAAAACGTTGCTTCGTACCAAATTTCAAGATTCTGAGTTCACGGGAAGTACACTGTAGTTTTTGATTCCCTTGCGAATGTCGAAAATTTACGGCATAAATGGTTGTATCTTTTGATTGCGTTGGCTTAGAAGTTTGATTTTTTAACAGCTCTAAGGGACAGTAGACTTGAGTATTTGATATGAATTTCAGCATGATACCTCCACGCGTTCCTGAGAAAAAGGGTCTTGACAGACAGACAGACGGACAACAAAGTGATCCTATAAGGGTTCCGTTTTTTCTTTTTGAGGTACGGAACACTAAAAATTGATAAATGATAATTGTTAAAATATTTCGAATACTACACTGCACAAGTATAAAATCGTCTTAAGTCTTCTATAGTTTTATACATTATTTAAAAAGGAATAAAACAATATAATTATTATGTAATGTATTTTTATCCTTATCCCCAGCCTTGGCGTGCGTGCGTACCTGCGTGTGCGTGTGTGTGCGTGTGTGTGCGTGTGTGTGTACGTGTGTTTGCGTGTGTGCGTATGTGTGCGTGTGTGTGCGTGTGTACGTATGTGCGTGTGTGCGTGTGCGTGTGTGCGTGTGTGCGTGTGTGCGTGTGTGCGTGTGTGCGTATGTGCGTGTGCGCGTGTGTGTGCGTGTGCTTATGTGCGTGTGTGCGTGTGTGTGCGCGTGTGTGTGCGTGTGTGCGTGTGTGCGTGTGCGTATGTGCGTGTGTGCGCGTGTGCGTGTGTGTGCGTGGGTGCGTGTGTGCGTGTGTGTGCGTGTGTGTGTGCGCGTGTGTGCGTGCGTGTGCGTGCGTGCATGCGTGTGTGCGTATGTGCGTGTGTGCGTGTGTGTGTGTGCGTGTGTGTGCGTGCATGTGTGTGTGCGTGTGTGTGTGCGTGTGTGTGCGTATGTGCGTGTGCGTGTGTGAGTGCGTGTGTGTGTGTGCATGTGTGCGTGTGTATGTGTGTGTGTGTGTGTGTGTGTGAAGTGCATAAATAAATATTGTAGATTCAATAAACATGTACACAATCTAATGCTATGGAACAGAATGAACAACTCACAGAGGCCTTGGTAAGTGAGTGAGAAGCGTCGAGGGCGCCAGGCGCACAGGTTCCGTTAAAGAATTCGCCCACAGCGCGAGCGTAGTCGCACTCGGACGCACTGATAACACCTCGCTCGTGTGCGGTTTTCACGAACGCCATGTATGCTGGTGACAAGAAAAAGGTGAAATCAGACAGTCAAACAATATGCAACATAAATTAAATATTTTAAAACCCCCGAAACAAAAATAGTTGGTAACCTTCAAACGGCTGAACAGATTTTCTTGTAATATAGCTAGGAACACTTTCGATAAAGACACCTCTCAAAGGAAATGAAGTGATTCAAAATCGGTCCATCCGTTCAGGAGCTATGATGTAGATACAGGCACACATACACACAGAAACACACTACAAACTTAAAACACCCCTCTGTTTTGTGGGGGTAATATCCCTGTGGTCTCCGTACATTGCGTTATTAGAAATCAATATTTAGACGTATAGAAATAACTTTAGTTCAGAATATTCTATCATAATAATTAAAAATTTTGTACAACCGACTTCTATATAAATTATCAAGAATAACCCAAAAACTATTGGTCAGACCTATATGGGATCACATGTAAAGCACAGGGTTTCAAATGAAGAAAAGAATCATCGAAATCAGTTCACCCAGTAAAAAGTTACAACATATAACACATATAAAAAAAAACATACAGTCGAATTGAGTACCGTCTCCTTTTTGAAGTCGGTAGAAAAATTAAATTAAATTTAAATACATTTTTATTTGCTAATTATGATGTGTGGTTTTATTACTTCTGCATTGGCTCAGGAGTAAGGTATTGTCAACGGGTCAACGACCGCGCTTTACTGATGCGCGTGTCAGTTATTATATATTTTGTGGGTTCTTACAGTTCTAACCGGCAAAATACCCAGAACTAAGAATAACCTCTGCCAGAGGTTTTTTCTAGTTCTAGGCCGGATAGGTGGCGATGTTGTCGAGTTATAAATATTCGCTGTAGATTTCATCGCGCCATCTACCGTAAAGTGTAGTAAAACGTCTGCCAGGTCAGTTAATATATTTACTACACAAATATGAAAAACCCTACTCCACACAAGTTTATAAATAAATGTTTTGGAATTCACCGATGCCACTGAATTCAGGGAAGCACGCCTTCTTTCCCCTCAAATTCTCGAATCTTGAGATTTCGTTTCGCGACGAGTCCTTGATGAGTGCTGCAACACGAGAGAATGCAGCAGGGTTGCTGCGTGTGTTCTGCACCAGCTTCAGAGCGCTGAGTTTGTAGTTCCTGGATTAATAAGATATTATTTGCAATATATTTATATAAGCGCGTAAGAGGATCCACTACACCGTATCACGCTGTAGACGTTTGATTTATAGACGTAGAGCCATGCTGCAACTATATCAGTAATATAGTTGTAGCACGAATGGGTAGACTCGTCCAGGGAAGGACCACGCTCTCATAGAATACCAGCGTAAAATGGCAGCTTAACGCTACTGTGTTTCGTAAGGTGAATGTAGAGAACCGGAGGGCCCTTTTACTGGAAACGAGGCATTCTGTTTTAGTCCTCAGGGGTGACAACGTATCTCCATTTTGATTCATAGTTAAGGAAGGATGTAGATGTCTATGGGTCACAGCAACTATTTACCATCAGGTGGACTGTGTGCTCGTTTGTACCACGTTACCACGTTACGTTGTTGCACCCTTATTATATAAAAAAATGTAAGAGATGACAGAGGGAAATGAAACAAGAGATTGGCAGCAGCATCTGTGACGCAATGTGACGCCTGTGGCAAATACTTTTTCAACTAGGCAATCTATGGGAGAGGCCTATGTTCAGCAGCAGACTTTATATCTTATCTAGGTATACATACTTACTACTTGCCAAGTATCTAGTTATTTAATTACCTAAAAACATTAGTATGGAATAGGTTACAAAATAATTTGGAAAATCCAAAAGTGCGCGCCTCATGAGCGTTTAATTTAATTTTGAATAATAAAATAAATTGTATTCCAGACTTTTAAAATATATTATTGACGTGTTTTAAATTTAGTGCTCTATTATTTTAACAGGTAGTGTCATAAACTACAGGGAAAAAATAAATAAATAAAACAACAAAATAAATAGATTACACAAACTATAAAATCGATATAGGATGTATGGTACATTTGTCCTTTGTCTATTAAGGGTTAACAAAAATATGAAAGCGCCTTTAAATTTTTTTTATAAAACTTATAAAAGTTGAAAATAATTTTTATATCCTTAAATACCTTTACTCATATTTATATTATATAAAATCATTTTTAGCACGATTTTTAAACTATTTGCAACACAATGTAATATTACGTATATATACTATTTCTATATAGCAAACCAGGAAATTTTTTTTTTTTTTTTATAGGAAAAGGGTGACAAACGAGCACACAGTCCACCTGATGGTAAGTGGTTGCTGCGGCCCATAGACATCTACATCTATCCTCTATTACAAATCAAAATGTAGATGCGTTGTCACCCGTGAGGGCTAAGATGGAATGCCTCATTTCCAGTAAAAAGGGCCTCCGGCCACCTGCACTCACCAAACGAAACGCAGAGGTAAACTTCTACTTCACGCTGGTATTCTGTGAGGTCGTGGTACCACCCCGGTTCGAGCCGGCCCATCCGTGCGACAGCAAAAGCTGCCGCGTGGCTCTACCACTGTTAACGTGGCTCTACCACTGTTAAATATTGATGTAGATGAGCATTATTTACAAACCTTTTGAGTTTATAGATGCTATTTTATTTATACTTTTGCATTCAACTTTGAAATGAAGAAACAGAAACAGAAACAGAAACTTTTTTATTCAATATAGATTATAAATAATACTTATTGAAAGTCACTCTTTTGTATAATTACCACTGGTTCGAAAAAAACCTCTGTCCTGGGAAGAACCAGCAAGAAACCCAGCGGGACTTTTTTTTTAAATAACAGCTTACAATCATGTATGTTACACAAATTAACAACACAACAAATTAGAAATAGCTTGGGAGCGATCACCTCACTTCCAGGGGTTATTATCATCTATAAATTCTTAAATATTATAAGTAAAAAGTTTTTGAACTTTGAGCAGGTCAAATTTTGTATATTTTCTGGAATTTTGTTGTAAAAGAGTATACATCGCCCCAAGAATGAATTACTGACTCGATGGAGTCGAGTAACTGGTACTACTAGCTTGTGTCTGTTCCTAGTATTTACAGAATGAATATCACTTATTTTTGTAAAACTACTTTTATTTTTGTGTACGTACATTACATTTTCATAAATGTATTGAGAGGCCAAAGTTAATATATTAATTTCCTTAAATTTTTGTCGCAGCGACTCTTTAGGCTTTAAATCATAAATTGCTCTTATGGCCCTCTTCTGCAAAACAAATATAATTTCAGTGTCAGCTGCGTGTCCCCATAGCAAAATACCATACGACATTATGCTATGGAAATAGCTAAAGTAAACTATTCTGTTTCTGTTATAGCTGTTTCAACACTAGTTAGACTTCTAATCTTTTTTACAGCTTATAAGAATAAATAAATAAAAAATATATGTAAATAAAATTGTTGTGTCCGCCTGCAATATCAAAAATGCCTGCCTTTTAGTGGGATTATTTGTATGCCATTACTTGTAAAGCACGACTAACCATACTTAAAATATTTCTGTCTGTCCGGGCTAATCTTAGGACTGACTAAACCGATTCTAACGAATTTCACGAACAGATATACAGCAATAGGAAAGATGTAGGTTATAAAGTTAAAAAGTTAAACTTACAGCCTATACACGTCTCGCTGCTGGGCACAGGCCTCCTCTCATTTCTGAGAGGCTTGTAGGGCAAAGAAATGTCCGCCGCGCTGCCCCAATGCGTGTTGGCGAACTTGTCTTAGAAATATTTTGTTTCTTATTTGTCAGACAGTGTCAGAGTTTCCTCACGATGTTTTCCTTCACCGCCGGGCACGTGGTAAATCAGCATTTAAAATTGCAACTAACAATTTCATTGGTGCCGGCGGGGATCGAACCCGGGTTGATCGCGTACTGTGAAAATTACAGCGAGCCCTAACCATCTGAGCTACCATCTAGATTATATTTCATATGAAAATAAGATTTGTAGAAATCGAAAATTTGATAAAATAAATAGTCGATAATTATCTTAATTCTAAGTAACGTGCCCTCAATAGACCCAGCCCAGGCGCAGTCAGGGTCAGGGTAGGGTCGCTAGTATAAATATAATAAGAAGTTATTTAAAATAATTGCCACGTGGTTTGTAGCGTTAGATAATCTATCACATCATTTCTTCCTGTGGGTGCCGTAAGAGGCACTACGAATGCCGTGGAAATGTGACGTAGAAGCAAATTCAATACAAGGAGACTCAACTTCTACGGCCATTAAAAAGAGATATCTCTAAATGGCTTAATCCGACTCTGGGTTTTATGGAAGATGCTCCTGCCCACTCTGCCACTCCCTTGTTTAATTTTCTGAGTTCTTCATATTTTTCTTTTTTTATTCAAGCCGTGGTAGCTAAGGTAGGCGCTCACTGTAAGCTTCACAGAATCAGTTCGATCCCCGCCGACACCGATGAAATGGTTATTTGTAGTTTATAAGAGCTGATTTACCACGTGCTCGGCGGTGAAGGAAAACATCGTCAGGAAACCTGCATGAATGAGAAGTTAAAATAAAATATTCGAAGATATGTGAACATGACATTTCATTTTAATTTCAGTCGTGGAACACTCGGTTGGAACGAAGTTCCTTGCGTAGTGTATTATTATTGATAAACGTAGGTATTATATTATTGATTAACAAATACAAATAAATGAACTACTAGCGTCTATTAAAATGATGCGTCATTTGAAATAAAATAATATTTCTTACATAGCAAGATAAGAAAAAGTGCGAGGGAGATGAATATTATTCCATCTCACTTCCTTATTTCGCCGCCAAGGCCGTCTACACTGTGACACAAGGGGTAGTGACGAAAAAATCTTACACTTTTTGTCGCCTAGCTCTCATCCGCCAAACCCATACCGTCCGATAAAGAACTTCGTTCCAAAAATAACTCACTGTCTAGAAATGTATCCGTAGTTGGAGGGGGTTGCAATGAAATCGGCGCGATCGTCCTTTATGTCTTGCAGGCATTCGAAGGTGTTTGTCCTCTGTTGGCAGGAGATCGTCGGTTCGATTCCGAGGGTGTAGGCGGCAGAACGGAGCCAGAGGCATTTCGTTTGCTCATTGTCAGAGACGGTGCACCAACGACGTGCTGGTAGGCAGGAGGCCACTGCGTCTATGCTTGTTATGGTGCGAACTGAAAAAAATAATTATTTTGTTATAAGTAAAGATTAGCTATTATAGTGTGTGGTCATATTGTAATTGTCTGTGGCACATTTTACATACTCTGTGCCGTGCTTAATCAATAAAATGTCTTCCGTCTGATTGTGTCGTGTGGTCTCTTTAATTAATCCTTTAAATCTTTACAATGACCCACATAAATTATTAAAGATATTTAAGTGTGACTCCTTTTCTTTGGTTGGACTGGTCTGTACGAAATACGTTAGTATTTTATGACACAAACAAAATTAAATACGTTAGTTTTTGGTAGCCAGCTAGCAACACCGGTTACTCGACTCCAAAGAGTCAGGTATTCCTTTATGGGGCAATGTTTACGCTTTTACAAAAAAGTCCCAGAAATTACATAAATTACATAGTAATAGTTCTAAGGAGCTTTATTTTATCTTCCTTGTTCTATTCTGAACAGTATATATTATGCTATGTAATATAAACTTTAGAAAACATGCCAGAAAAGGGACAGGTATCTGCGGAGTTTCTTACGCTCTTTCTTTTTCGGTTCAGAGAAACCTCATTTCGAAATAGTAGGTTTTAAAAAAAGACATTATTTGACGAACAAAATTTATTTTCTATGGCGTTGAAGTCCATTTCATTTCATTTCATTGCGTTTTAACTTCATTTGATTTTATCACTTTCGTCACACTCACACGATTCATAAGGCCTTATGCCATAAAAGTTAAAAGTTACAGCCTATTATACGTTCAACTGCTGGGCCTCCTTTCCTTTCTCAGACGGTTTTAGGGCGAGGAAATGTCCACCCCGATGCCCCAATGCGTGTTGGAGAACTTCACATGTCTATGAAATATTTTTATACTTATTTCTCAGAATTAAATGTTTCCTCACGATGTTTTCCTTCACCACCAAGCACGTGGTAAATGAAGACTTAAAATTGCATTAACAAAATTTCATTGGTGTCGGCGGGGATCTAACTCGGGTTGCTCGAGTACTGTGAAATTTGCAGCGAGCGCTAACCATATGAGCTACCACGGCTCGGTACAGTCCTAGTATGGTATAATTAACGTTAATTTCCTCTAGACCGAAATCCGATCACGGCGGCCCGTCTCAACGGAGACGAGCCATCTGCAAAGGACATGACTACCGTGCCCGAGTGTGTGTGCTAGCACAGATGCACTCTCTATTCCCTCACTCTCATTGTCCAACGGCACGACAATCCGACACGACTGCAGAGAGATCACGCGTAGGACCAACAGCTTTATGTGCTTTCCGAGGCACAGGGATGAAACATCATTAACTTCCGGGCTATCATTGAGAATTTCTTGACAGAGAAACTCAATCACTGATTTTGGCGCGACTCGGGATTTGAAACCGGGACCTCATAGTCAGCAGTCGCGTTTACGAATACTAGATCAACGAGGCAGTCTATCTGTGTATGTAGTATGGCGGTATGACCAGCTCGTTTACGCCAGACTTAAAATACCCAGGCCGCCGACTGGCAGTAGCTTAAAGGTGCGAGACGTCTGGTACTGCGATCTTCAATACTCCTGCAAAACGTGACGATTAAGACGATTCCCCCCTACGGCAGTAAAGTCCAGCAGTAGACTTTCACCTGATGAATAGATGTAAATTTTCTAGTGGGCATCAAAGTCAGGACCTAGGAATTATGGCTATTTTTTCTCTCTTTATTTGGATCACCAACAGACGATACACGGCACTGAGACAAAAATATAACTCAACACTGCAAGCAGAGGCGGATTAAATGTCGACAGCGCCCTAGGCTAGCCTACCACCTCATTGGCGCGGCGCCTCTCTAGCGGCAATACATTATAAACAATATGAATAGTTATATTACTAATTTTGCAAATAGACAATTGGTAAAAGCACATATTATGACTTTTAATAACTATTAAGTCCCGTCCCGTCCCGTCCTGTTCCGTTACGTCCCGTCCCGTTCCGTCCCGCTCCACATTTGTAATATGTGATGTATGTAATGACACGAGTACCCTTAACAGCTAGGCGTAAATGAAAAGTGTGATGAGAGAGTAAGGACCATGTAGGAGTAATCAAATAGCCAAAATTTTTTCGTGTCAAAACTTCCGCGGGTGCCCCTGTTTAAACTTGCGTCCTTAGGCACGTGTCTCCGCCATTGACTGCGAGGGCTACATGCTACGTGTTCATCCTCTTACAGGTAACCACAGCATACATAGATAGCGGAATGAATTAAAAAAAAGGAAACAGATAATAATATTCATATTTAGAAAACCAGATTCGCACCAGCAACAGTTTGTGGATTTAATGCTTATAGTCTAATCGATATATATATATATATATATATATATATATATATATATATATATATATATATATATAAAATGATAGAGGTTTTGCAGTTGTGCGCCTATCACAGTAAACTACTGGATAGATTTCAATTAGGTTTTCTAAGTTTTATTTCTTAGACACTTGGGGTCCTTATCTGAAAGAAAAAATATTGCGTCTTTATTTATTATAAATTATTAAAGATTTAAGAAAGAACAATTATTCTACGGGGTTTTTACACGGTCAGCTGCACGTTGCTTACTCTCGCGTTACTAACCCAGATATTTTATATATTTTAACTACTAACGGAGCAACGAATAACATGGTTTACTAAGAAATTTTGTAAACAAAGTATAATTTTGCTTGCGATATTTTTGATGTTTTTTCCTTCGCACATACCAAAACTTTGTTAATATATCACGAAACGCGGACGAAGTCGCGGGTATCAGCTAGTATTATATAAATCTACTTTTATGATATATTTGTGAAATGTTTTTTTTTTATAGGATAAGGGTGACAAACGAGCACACAGTACACCTGATGGTAAGTGATTGCTGCGGCCCATAGACATATACATCTATCCTCGATTACGAATCAAAATGCAGATGGGTTGTCACCCGTGAGGACTAAGATGGAATGCCTCATTTCCAGTAAAAAGGGCCTCCGGCCACCTGCACTCACCAAGCGAAACGCAGAGGTAAGCCTCTACTTCACGCTGGTTTTAAGTGTTTACGGATTAAACGCTTAAAACTAGACAATGAAGTATGCATTGTGTCCATTTCTATTTCTAACTGGCTTAACTTACTTTGAGCTGTGTAATTCGCAGGCGATGGTAGTGTATCCTCGAAGTTTATAAGTGCATTATTTCCGCCAACGATGCCACTAAACAAGATCGACTGCCAGGTGTTGCCACCGGGATTCACACCGTTCGGCCACCAGCTTCGAAGACTTGTCTGTGCGGCTTGTGCTGAGGCTCTGGAAAATACAGAGTTCCAGTTAAATCCCAAATAGCAGTCCTTGTACTGCTGTGTTTACTGCCTAAAGGCTTTACAGGGTTATTTTTTTGAAGAGCATCGACATTTTATATTTAAGTTCAAATATATAAATAACATACCGTTATTGCAGTTTTTTGAAAATACGAGTAAATAGGGCTTCTAATTTTGTTTGAAATTATCTCAAGTTGAATGTGATTTATGGGCAACAAATATGCGTATATACTCGCGCTCTTATGTGTGTAATTCAATTCACAACGTTTTTCACCATTCACCTTATTACTTATTCTGAACCTTCTCAGAAAATTTAGGCGTATATTGCAAAATAGCCCTGTAGAGAGCCAGTAGAACTATAGCCTATGAGGCATTCCATCTTAGTCCTCAGAGACCCTCCTTTGTTTGAACATAGTTTGAGTTTGAACATAGTCCATGGACTACAGTAGCCACATACAATCCAGTGGATTATAATTACGTTTTTCACGTCTATTTTATAAAAGAAAACTTCATCACCAGCACATAAAACATCTCTGTGGGTTGAACCACAAACGCTATGTTTCAAGTCGTAAGTATTTTATTCAGTTTATTTTTCTTCATTTCTTGTGGTAACTCAACTCTAAAGAGCCAGTAATGCCTTCGTGGGTAAATGTATACGCTTCTACAACATAGTCCTAGAAAATATGCATGAACTATTTATCAAAAGAATTTATTAAATTCTATCTATCTATTTATTAAAATTTGAGGGGGTTGAAATAGTCTATTATACTGTTAAAAAATCCGTACATATTTTTTTTATAGAATAAGTGTGACAAACGAGGACACATTCCACCTGATGGTAAGGGGTTGCTATGGCCCATAGACATCTACATCTATCTTCGTTTGCGAATTAAAATGCAGATGCGTTGTCAGTCGTGAGGACTAAGATAGAATGCCTCTTTTCCAGTAAAAAGGGTCTCCGTTTCGCTACACTCACCATACGAAACACAGCAGCATTAAGCTGCTATTTTACCCTGGTATTCTGTGAGAGCGGGGTCCTTCCCGTTCGAGCCGACCCATTCGTGCTACAACTATATTATTAATATAGCTGCAGCATGGCTCTACATATATACGAGTAGCTTCTTGCCTGTAATGTAAAATAAATTTGACGGCTTCGTGGCGCAGTGGCTTAACAAAGAGTTGAAGCGCTGGGGGCTGCGAGTTCGAATCCCACACGTAACAAGTATTTGTATGGCCTACAAATAATTGTTCCGGGTCTGGATATTTGTCCTTGTGCATAAATTTCAAACTGTCTCCACAATGCAGGAGAAAATCCTAGAGTATGTAAGATGCCTGTAGAGTAGATAGAACCTAAGGAGTAACGAGCTACTCGAACCACGTTTAACCAATAATTGTTGTGTTTAGACGGAAAATTGTGACAGGAAGTGATTGATAGGTTACATTGCCTACACAGTCACAATGCAAATATCTCGTTTACAGTAAGAAGGGTCTTCCGATCTCATACTTACTTTACAAAATATAGCGGCATTATATCATATAAAACTCTGGTATTTTAAATTTTAGCCGTGTCGGGCCGACGTAGGAGAATTCACAACCCCATATTATCCCGTGTGTGGTAAGAGGAGTTAAAAGGAAACGGAAAAAGATGACGGGCAGTAGCATTTTCCTGATAAAAACTAAAAAAAATAAAAACTAAGCAATCATGGCAAATGTCCCCCCCTTCCCCCCCATACAATGTAAGAGGAAGGCCTGTGTTCGGCAGTGGAATTTTGATACACAGTAAATAGAATTCTACATGGTAGAGATACGATGCAGCCATAATATATACATATATGCAGTGCGAATGGCTCGGTTCGACCAGTGTAGGATTATGCACTCGCAGAATACCAGCGCGAAACAACAGACCAATGCTGTATTTCGTATGGTGAGTTACAAAACCGGAAACCTTTTTTACTGGTAACGAGGCATTCCATCTTAGTCCTCACGGGTGAAACCACTTTTGCATTTTTATTCTTAATTGAGAATAGATGTAGATGTCTGTCTGCCACAGCACGCGCTTACCAACAGGTGGATTGTGAGCTTGTTTATCACCCTTATTCTAAAAAAAAACATGCGTGAGTGTCGTGGAACACTCGGTTGTAACGAAGTTCCTTTCGTAGTATATTATTATTGATAAAAGTATTATATTATTGATTAACAAATACAAATAAATGAATTACTAGCGTCTATTAAAATCAAGCATCATTTAAAATAATATATATTTCATGGCAAGATAACAAAAAGTGCGAGGAAGACGGATATTATTCCATCTCGCTCGCACTATAGAAAGGGGGTCGTGACTGAAAAATCTTACACTTTTTTTCGCCTAGCCACCCTCCGCCAAATTTGTATCGTGCGATAAGGAACTTCGTTCCAATAATGAATGAAAAACTTCTGAGCGAGCGTGTGTCTTCCCCGGTCAAGTCGACCTATTCGTACTGTAGGCAATATAGTTGCAGCGTTGTTCTACCTTTTAAGAAGGTAGCAGATACATTGACTCCTTATTCTGGATTGTTCATATTATGAAACTTACGTGGAAGCGACGATAGCACTCCACGGCTGTCTAACAAATGCGCAAGGGGATGAGAGAGAGGTGAGGACGTCAGCTGTGAGAGCTTGCACCGAGCCGTCTTCGCAGAGAAGAGAGTACTCTCCTGCATGCTGAGGGTTGCGGATCTGAAAGATAAAATATACATTAAAATTACGGCCCATATACAATACTCCTCTTATTTCTAAGAGGGTTTCGGAGCAATTAATCGGCAGCGCGGGTCCAGTGCGGCGTACACATTAGTCAAATAACATTCAACATTTAATTAATCATCAAACACTCAACATTTGCATTTTTAGGATTGAAGCAGAACATATTTGGAAAAATGTACCAGTTGCCAATAGTTACTATTCATGTTCTGCAAATAACCAATTTTATTAATTCGTTCATTGATTTAGACGTGTTAGTGGATTTTTTTCCAAATACATTTTATTTAATAGGCAACAACGTTATTCTAATAACAACCAAAAATAAATAAACTGCGATTGCCGACCCGACAGAACGGATCGGTAAGTATTTATGTAATGCTAGCTCCACAGGCAGACGTTGTTCTGCCCTTTCCAACGACCCTTCCTATAAAAATCCTTAAATTCGCAATAAAACATTTTGAGGGTCATTTATCGGGATAAAAACTATCCTATCTCTCAAGTTGGACCAAAATGCACACAGTGTGCAAAATTTTATTGAAATCAGTTCAGTAGTTTAGGAGTCCATCGCGGACAAACAACGGGACACGTAAATTTTATATATAAAGATTTAGTAATTATGGTTGTAGCACGAATGGGTCGGCTCGACCGGGGAAGGACCACTCTCTTAGAGAATACCAGCGTAAAATAGCAGCTTAACGCTGTTGTGTTTCGTATGGTGAGTGTAGATAACCGGAGACCCTTTTTACTGGAAACGAGGCATTCCATCTTTGTCCTCACGGGTGATAACGGATCTGCATTTTGATTCGTAATTGAAGATGATGTGGATGTCTATGAGCCACAGCAACCACTTACCTTTAGGTGGACTCTGTGCTCGTGTCATCCTTATCCTATAAAAAAGGGACGGGACAGGACGGGATGGTACGGTACGGTACGGGAAGGTACGGGCCGGGACGGAACAGGATGGGACGGGACTACTTATTAAAAGTCATAATATGTGCTTTTACCTATTGGATGAGAAAAAAGTAATAAGTCCAGCTGGTTTTTGACATATTAATTTACAATGTAGTCTAAATAACTTACTTATTATCCAGTCATGTACCTATTTTTTTAAATTGTTATAATTATTTTTTACAGCTTTTGTTTTACATTAATTTTAAACTTTCTATTATGTAGACTGGTCTTGTATATTTTCTACGCCTTTGTTTTAAAAGCGTAAATTAATAGGTACCACATTGCCTCAAGGATGAATTACTCATATATTGGAGTCTAGTAACTGCTATTATTAGACTGTTTTTTCCTTGTATATACAGAATGTACATATATCACAATTTTAATAAGACTATTATTATTGTGAAATAAATTATACTTTCGTAAATATACTGAGAGGCCACAATTAAAAAGAAAAATAAATTATATTATTTATCATAGATTGCAAACAATTAATTACTGCCTAAAAATTGCACTGCTAATAATAATTAAATTTGTTTATATGTATTTACATAATACTTATTTTTATCTATAATATTAAAAACTATAATAATAATAAAAAAAACTAAAACTAGAAAATTAAATATCATATAGTCCTACTCCCCGTGGTATCGTGCCAAGAACGCTGGAGGCGTTTCCCCGCTGAATGGCTATACTTAGCCTTTGAGTGAGGAAAGAACCAGCCCTCTTATCACCAGCAGCAACGACCAGCCGCGGATTGAGTTCCTTTAGGAACTTCACCGCACGTGGACCCCACGGACCGATGTATATATATATATATATATATATATATATATATATATATATATATATATATATATATATATAGTCTCTACAGCAAATGGCACAAATATGTAGTCATCTCTCAGAGACTCATATTTGCGCCACTTAGTTCAGCTACCCCTAATGCCGCCCCGGCTCTAAACGAGGTACCCCTGAGATGAGAGGCCGCCAGAGTGTCTACGCAAGTAGTCTCCCACACTATGGCTTTACCTCTCTCCCAAGGGACCAACGTCATACCGTCGGGTCTCTTGCCATCATCTCTAAATATTCCACAAGGCTTTAAAACCGAGGGAACATTTATAGAGACAAGAGCCCTTCGGATGACATCGTTCAAAGAACTGTGTCGTGAAAACCTACCAGCGCTTTTCTTACATGAAAGTCCGTGGAGCCCAAAAAAGAAAAACATCAAATATCGACAACTCACCGTAAAGTATTCGCGTACGTGCTGCCAGGCGACGTAAGCCACACTGCTGTTCTGGTTCGAGCGCAGACACTCTAGGGCCTGAATATGACGGTTGTCATTGGAAACACCAGCTATATTGACACCCATGTTGAGGGTATATCTTGAACAACCATTGTTTTCACCGCAGAGTGAGCAGAGCGATGGGTATTTACTTTCTGAAAATTATATTACCTGGGTCAATGACGTTGGCTTGCTTGAATACGAGGTATCCTTTACAAAATGGACTTCGTCTTAAGAAATGTATTTACAAATATTTTCGGATGACGAGTCTAAGGATAGAGTTTACTGTGGGTGTAAGAACGCATTTTAATAGTATCTAAAATCAAAACAAATGTCATCATCATTATCAACTCACTTCGATTACGAGGCCTCGTAAGAGTTCCGTATCGTTATTTTTCGTCACTACCTCCAAGTTCCTGGAGTAGGTAATTTGCGGGCCTGTTGCCTTCCTTGAATGTGGTAGCCGTTTCTCAAGCTCATTATCCGGACTCGAACCCCGATTCCCCGTTACCCCTGACAACCATGGTAGTTGCAAAAACTACCATCGAAAGTTTATAAGGCAGACATTTGAAAGATGCGTTTCCGGTGCTGGACCGGATGGCTGGAATGCGATCGGTAAAAGTTATTCATCGTCATTACAGCTTACTAAAGTCCACAGCTGTACAGGCCTCTCCCATAGATTGGTTTCCATGGTTAGGCGGGTCGGCAACCACAGATTTTTATTAGTTTGTGTTGATATCGGGAGGACGCTTCTGCCCATCTCCCGTTTGAGTTACCCTCTGTCAACTCTTACGACACCCACGGCACGATATGGGGTAGTGGATTATAGTTAATAGACGGAGTATAAAGTACACCAAATTTATAATAATATTAAAATAAATATGTAATCACCATCATCATTACAGTTTATCAAAGTTCACTGTTGAACATTAGGCCTGCCCCTGTATCTCATATATTTGTTATTTCCAATATTTGTGATAGTGTCCACGCTTGGCAGGCGAGATTTACACTGCACTTTTTTATAGTATAAGGGTGACAAACGAGCACACAGTCCACCTGATGGTATGTGGTTGCTGTGATCCATAGACATCTACATCTATCTTCGTTTACGAATTAAAATGCAGATGCGTAGTCACCCGTGAGGACTAAGATAGAATGCCTCGTTTCCAGTAAAATGGGTCTCCGGTTCTCTACACTCACCATACGAAACACAGCAGCGTTAAGCTGCTATTTTACGCTGATATTCTGTGAGAGCGTGGTCCTTCCCCGGTCGAGCCGACCCATTCGTGCTACAACTATACTACTAATATAGCTGCAGCATCGCTCTACCACGTATAGAAGTCTCAATATAATATGTCGTATAATATTACTAAATATAATTAATAAGATCAGGCGTTGTGGTTCATTATATTAATGATAATGAGGCTGCTATGTGGTGGCTTGGTAGATCCATCTGAATCCGTTACTACCAGTTTCAAACAAGGTCTCAAATCTTACTCAGGTTGGCGTCGACTGTGGCATTGGCACTCCATGGTCCAGGTCTGCAGGCGTTTGAGAAGAATTTGCTCAATGCATCCACTTCCAGCTCCTCGGCGGTCTTGCCGGCCACCTCTGCGCCCGGGCATCTATCAGTCCGGACAACCTGTAAAAATTAATATTTTTAAAATAAATTGAATATTTCTATATAAAACGTATGTTTTATTTTGACGGCTCCGTGGTACAGTGGCTTAGCAATCAATTACAGTACTATGGGCCGCGGGTTCGAATCCCGCACGGAACATGCATTTTTATGACCTGCAAGTAACTGTTCCGGGTATGGATGTTTGTCCTTGTGCAATTTACGTTTGTAAACTGCCTCCACGATACAGGAGAAAAACCTAGTGTGGGGGTAACGTTTTTTTAAAATCATATGGTGATGCCATAAAAATCACTCCTGTCATATACATACAGCGTAAATCCAGTCGTGCATGAAGTACTGTTGTTAAATATGGCTATGGACTGGTGCTGCGAAATGTCACTTAGAAATTTTAATTCATACGAATATATTTATATTATCTGCATTATAATATATATGTATACTATAATAAATGTAAAATGCATGGATACCTAATTGGTTTATAATAATTAGGTAGTCTGTCCGGTGCAGTTCAAATATAAGTACTGTACGTTCGTTACAAGCAAATGGTAAAATTAAGTGTCCAACCGAAACCGGATTTTCAACCGAAACCGGAACCGAAAACGAACCTTTGGTCTGGGTGGCAGTTTCGGCCGAAACCGAAACCGAAACATATTTAGACATGTTATTTTTTTATTATAAACTGAAATTTGGTATATTTTTATACATATTATACAGATAGGTAATGCATGTCAATGAAAAATATTAATTGTTATTACAATACTAAAATAAATAAATATAGTCATGTAGCAATACAATTATTTATTTTAAAGTAAAAAATCATCAATTGAACGTTAATAAATACATTTTTTGGTAAGTTTTGAAAAAAATCCACACTTACTCCCATAAAAAGTTACTTGCTAATTGAGAACATATTTTATTGTGTTGACAATATCGTTAAAACTAATATCATAGTGTGGCGGGTGGAAAAAGCGGTGGAAAAATTTATAAATAATAAATATTACTCGATTATTCTTGATTGTACTCGCGACGTTTCTCGTGTTGAGCAACTTTCAATTATTATAAGATTTTTTAATACAAAAATACAGCTGAAATTGAAGAACATTTTATTGGTTTCTTAGCTGTCGAAAAAACCACAGCTGAAAGTTTGAATAATTACATAATCACAGAATTAGAACAGTTAGGTATATCATTGCTAAACTGCAGAGGCCAAGGATATGATAATGGTGCCAATATGCATGGTGAAAAAAGTGGTGTACAAAAACGTATTCTTGAAATTAATCCACTTGCTTATTTTTTACCTTGCGGGAGTCATAGCTGGAATCTCATCCTAAGAGATGCAGCATCGTCTTGTGTCCAAGCGAAATCTTTTTTTGGTTTGCTACAAAGGTTGTACACTCTGTTTGCCGGCTCAAGTCAGAGGTGGGCTATTTTAAATGCTCATGTAAAATCGTTATCGCTAAAACCACTTTCTGAAACTAAGTGGGAGTGCAGGTTAGCATCGGTGAAGGCCGTTAAATACCAACTAAGCGATATATGTGATGCTTTAAAGGATTTAGCAGAAAATGCAACAGATTGTCAGTTGGTCAGTGAATGTCATTCTATAGAAAAGGAAATAACTACCTACGAATTTGTAGTTTCACTAGTCATATGGTAGGATATTCTAACAAAGATAAATGTTATAAGTAAAATGTAGCAAAACGAACACATGCACTTATAATAATATATATAGATGTTTTTATTCAACACCTAGACGCATTCACAAGTTGGCTCGATAATTATCGTGAAAATGGTTTTCAGTCATCCCTTGTAACAGCGAGAGAAATAGCCGAGAAAAATGATATTGACAGACAGTTCAAAGAAGTCAGAAGAAGACGTAAAAAAGGAATTTTGATTATGAAGGGGAAGATGAAGCTCATAAATTGAATGCGCAAGAAATTTTCAAAATAATCTATTTTTATGTCATTGTCGACAATGTGCGCGCAAGCTGCCATCCTAGGTTTGAGGCTCTTAAACATCATGAAAGCATATTTGGTTTCATGTATAATATAAAAAGATTGAAGGAAATGAGTGATAATGAAATTTTGAAGAAATGCAGCGACTTCCAAATATCTATGACAGTAGGAGACTCATGTGATATTGATGGACATGAATTGTACGAAGAACTCAATATGTTCTTCCATGTGTATGACGGAAACGACGATATTATTTCGGTGCTGAAATACATAATAGAAAAAAAATTAATTGAAGTTTACCCCAATATCGAAATAGTCCTGAGAATTATTGCTACCACACCTGTTACAGTTGCGTCTGCTGAAAGTAGTTTCTCGAGACTTAAAATTATTAAAACATATTTGAGAAATTCGATGACACAAGATCGGCTTTCAGTCCTTGCTATTCTTTCAATCGAAAATGTCGTAGCTCATTCGTTAGATTATTGTGCTTTAATTAAAGATTTTAGTCTTAGGAAAAGCCGCAAACGTCAATTATAAAATTTATCATCTCTGTATTTGTTAATTTTGTAAATTTTTCAATGTAAAATATTTTAAAACTCTAATTTTATTTATTTATATAACCTTAGTATTTCTCTTCAAACATGACAAATACCTAAACCAAACAACCAGACCTACTTTCGCATCACATACTCACGAAGGACAAAGGGCCTCGCAAAGACCTGCCGCCCGGGGCCTCGCAATGGGTAAGGCCGCCTCTGGGCACAGGCCTCCTCTAATTTCTGAAAGGGTTTCAGAGCAAGGAAAAATCCGCCACGCTGCCCCTTTGCGTGTTGACGAACTTCACGTCTTCGAAATATATTATTTTTCTTATTTCTCAGACATGTAGATTTCCTCACGATGTTTTCCTTTACCGCCGAGCACGTGGTAAATTAGCACTTAAAATTGCAATTAACGATTTTATTGCTGCCAGCGGGATCGAACCCGGGTTGCTCGCGTACTGTGAAATTTACAGCGAGCGCTTAACCCCTGAGCTATCACGGCCTTATGCCATATGATAATAAAATATAACAGATTAAAAAAAATGTGAAACGTACCACTTGTTCAAAAGTTTTCAAAACTCGTGGGGACCAACGTGTTTCAGATTCATCAAAACCTGGATGGCAATAGCTACCTCCACGTAAACCTTCCAGGCCACCGGTGTGAGTGCTTCTTACTACGGCGACTGCTTCGAATGCGTAGGGTTCTGAAATATAAATAGTTCAATAACCGGACATGTGCGAGTACGTTTCCTTTGATTGCGTTAATGCGTGTTAAGTTTTTTGAGCTATTATTTTAAATAATAAAATATATTATTTTAAGCTGTAATATTATTTTAAATTCTAACATAATATTAAATTCTTAAATTATTTTTATCTCAAACATTATATTAAACCCTAAAATTATTTTAAATTCTAACATTATTTTAAACCCTAAAATTATTATAAACTCTAATATTATTTTAAGATCTATCATTATTTTAAACTTTAATATTATTTTAAGCTCAAACATGGTTTTAAGCTCTGATATTATATTAAGCTCTAACATTATTTTAGACGATGGCAGGAGACCCGACGGTATGACATTGGTCCCTTGGGAGAGAGGTAAAGCCCTAGTGTGGGATGCTACTTGCGTAGACACTCTGGCGGTCTCTCATCTCAGGGGTACCTCGTTTAGAGCCGGGGCGGCATCAGAGGCAGCTGAACTGAGTAAGTGGCGCAAATATGAGTCTCTGAGAGATGACTACATATTTGTGCCATTTGCTGTAGAGACTATCGGTCCGTGGGGTCCACGTGCGGTGGAGTTCCTAAAGGAAGTCCATCCGCGGCTGGTCGTTGCTGCTGGTGATAAGAGGGCCGGTTCTTTCCTTGCTCAAAGGCTAAGTATAGCCATTCAGCGGGGAAACGCAGCCAGCGTTCTTGGCACGATACCGCGGGGAGTAGGACTATATGATATTTAAGTTTCTAGTTTTAGTTTTTTTTTAATTATTATTATAGTTTTTAGTATTTTAGACACTAATATTATTTCAAACTAATATTATTTAGCACGTAGTATATCATGACAGATTTCACATAGGAAACTTTTGCTATTTACCTGGTCTATTCACATCTCTGATTGTGGCGATAATTCTATTCTCATTCGGTTGCCGCTGTGTGAGCAGCATCATCTCTTCTTCTGAGAATACGCCAATATCCGCAGCATTACGGGATAGCTTAAGAGCACAGTCCACTCTGAAAAAAAAGTTCAGAAATAAGAATCTGCAAACAATATTTTCAAGGTGGTATTGTCATGTTATTTTTAGTTAGCTTTAGCGATTATAAAACTGAAGTGACAATAACTTACAGTTAAACTGATGGCGAGTGACACATGCAACCAAATTTAAACAAAGAAGGACGTGTTGCCATCTCTGAGGACTATGATGCAATGCCTCACAGTCTGCCATTATACTGGCTCTCTTTATGCTTCACAGCGTAAAGGTACCATTCCGTAGCCGACCGCAGGATAGCAACAGCAGGCGACATGAGGTCGCGACGACACGTCGCTTCGGTCATGATTCCGAACCCGACTGCAGGCGGCAGCAGCACGTGTTCCAATCTGTTCCGAATCTCACTGTTTCTGTGTCACACTGTTTAAATAATTATTGTGAGATGTATCGTACAGTGCGGGATATTGGGCCACCTGGTTTATCAGTTTCTCTTCCACGGAATCGGTGAAACTCATTTTTTGAGAAAAATTAAACATGTCGCTCGGCTGTTGGCGGCACTACTGATCTGCAGTCGGGCGACATGTCGTCTGCCGCTCCGGCAAACGACGTGTCGCTAGCTACGGAAGGTATTTCATAGAACCATATAGAAACCAGTAGTGTCGCGACGACACGTCATCTGCTGCTGCTGTCTGCGGTCGGCTACGGAATGGTACCTTAACGCAGCAGTGCACGCATAGCTTCTAGGCGTAGAATATAATTTAAACTTGTTATTTTCTTCTACTTCTACTAATTCCAATGCCTCCTCTTCTACCGACTTCAAAAAGAAGACGGCACTCAATTCGACTGTATGTTTTTTTATGTGTGTTTTCTACTAACTTTTTTCTGGGTGAACCGTTTTCGAAGATTCTTTTGTTATTTGAAAGCTGGTGCTTCTCATGTTGTCTCATATTAATTTAATCAAGGTCTGACGAATAGTTTTAGAGTTATCCTTAATAATTTATATTGAAGTCGGTTGTACAATTTTTAATTTTAAATTATTGTCAAAAACATTTGCGGACGTACGAAAAACAACTCACTAAAACTTCGTCGTATTGGGATGAATGGCATAGAATAGAATAGAATAGAATAGAATAGAATATTTTTTTATTCAATATAGATCACATGTGTAATTCTTATTGAAAGTCATTTTTTACTTTACCACTGGTTCGAAAAAAAAACCTCTGTCCTGGGAAGAACCAGCAAGAAACCCAGCGGGACTTTTTTTTTAAAGCAAATTTTACAATAATGGTTGTACTAACTATATAAGTACAAAATTTATTTTAGAAACAGCTTGGAAGCGATCACCTCATTCCCAGGGGTTATTATCAACCATGTATTCATTTATACTATAATAACCCTTTTTTTACAGTTTCAACTTAACAAAACATTTAAACTTGCTAATGGAGAGAGCCTGTACACTTTCCGGGACCTTGTTGTAATAGCGTATACATTGCCCCAAGAATGAATTACTGACTCTGTGGAGTCGAGAAACTGGTATCACAAGCTTGTGTTTGTTCCTAGTGTTTACAGAATGCACATCACTTTTTTTACTAAAACTACCTTTGTTTTTGTGAACATACATTAAATTTTCGTAAATATACTGAGAGGCCAAAGTTAATATATTTATTTCTTTAAATTTATCTCTAAAAGACTCTCTCAGTTTTAGGTTGTAAATAGCTCTAATGGCCCTCTTCTGTAAAACAAAAATAGTTTCTGAATCAGCCGCATGTCCCCATAGCAAAATCCCATAAGACATTATGCTATGGAAATAACTGAAATAAACTAATCTAGCTGTCTCGACACTAGTGAGACCTCTAATCTTTTTTACAGCATAGGCTGCAGAACTTAGTCTGCTTGCTAGTTTGGATATATGGGGGCCCCACTGAAGCTTTGAGTCGAGAGTGATGCCAAGAAAAACAGTGGATTCAACAGGGCTCAGTTCTTCCCCATTTAAAAACACATTGGTACTCAGATTTCTAACATTCGTTTTTGTAAATTTACTACATTTAGTTTTATTTCCGTTTAAATGTAAATTATTAACGTTAAACCAATGCACTAATTTTGATATAGCATTATTCACTTCGTCACATTTAAATGATTGACGTTTAAGTTTAAAAATCAAAGAAGTATCATCAGCAAATAATACTATATCATGATTATCCTCTACAATAGAAGGTAAGTCATTAATATACACTAGAAACAGGAATGGGCCGAGAATTGAGCCCTGAGGGACACCCATTAGTACAGGTGAGCCGGAATAACTTTTACCACTGATAATAACTTTCTGCATTCTATTACTTAAATATGAAATTATAAGTTTAAGCGCTGTGTTCTTGACACCATAGTACTGTAGCTTCCTGATTAATGTCTCATGGTGAACGCAGTCGAAGGCCTTGGAAAGGTCACAAAATATACCCAAAGCATCCTCTGAATTCTCCCATGCACAAAAAATATGTTTAATAAGCTCAACTCCAGCGTCAGTTGTTGAGCGACCCCTTGTAAAACCGAATTGATTTCTATGTAACAATTTATTAATATTAAAGAAACTTAACATTAGATCTAAAATTATTTTTTCAAAAATTTTACTAAATGTTGGTAGTACGGGTGGCGGGGTCTAATGTACTACCAGATTTAAATAAAGGTATGACTTTACTAAGTTTCATTAAATCAGGAAACACACCAGATTCGACGCTTGTATTAAATATAGTGGCTAGATAAGGTGCTATTATATCTATTATAGATAAAATAACTTTAACGGAAATCCCCCATAAATCTGCCGTTTTCTTAAAATCAATAGTTTTAAAATATTTAACGATATCTTTTGGCAGTACTCTATGGAATTTAAAATTATTTGAACAAGCCTTTACATTTTGTTTGAGCAATGATTCGGCGACAGTAGGAGAAGAATTTAATGATTTAGTTGTCAAAAAGGGAACATCAGTAAAATGTTTCTCAAAAGCCATAGCAACTTCTTGATCAGATCGGGTTAAATTATTGTTAATATTCAATTGAAAATCCGAGTTGCGCGGTTTGACCTTGCCCGTTTCACTATTTATTATTCTCCAGGTCATTTTAATTTTGTTTGATGCAGTTTTAATTTTGTTACTTAAATGTAAAGCCTTAGCTGTGGCGCACACTTTTTTAAATATTTTAGAATATGTTTTTATATAATCTCTAAATATAACACTACTATTAAATTATCTTTCATTATAAAGCTCGTATAACCTTCGCCTACTCTTATAAATTCCTACTGTCGCCCATTCATTAAATGATTTGCGACTGTTAAAAGAGGAAGTTTTAGAAGTAAATATCCTACTAAATTCACAAGTTATAATTTTAAATAAGGTACCATACAAATAATTAGCACTGTTTTTAAATGAAAGTGATGGAAGTCTTTTTATTATATTACTTCTAAACCTCTCCAAGCGATGTTCATTTATTGGAACAAACACAACTTTCTTATTTTTCTGTTTCTTGTGTATGTAAGGCAATGATACCAACTGTCCACAGTGATCTGAACTTAAATTTTGAATAATTGATTTATGCAAGGGCTTAATATCTGTAAAAATATTATCTATACAGGTCGGACTAGGCCCAGCAATACGTGTTGGTTCTAAGAATAAATTAACAAGATTATACGATCTAAACAATAAGCTAAACTTAATACTAGAAACTTCATAGGAAATCCTAGAAGACGAACAAACCAACAAATAATCATTTTTGATGTGTAAAATCTTTCGTCTCGCTTTTCCGCAAGTTGGCGGTAGTGATTTCATGAAAAGGGACGGAAGTGTGTAACAGGAAGCTGGGAAGCGCGCACTATTTGATTTGACCAATGAGCGCGCGCGGTGGTAGTAAAGTGTGCTGTTATGTAAACTAATTTATATATGTGTAAACTATATTAATAAATGCTTTTACTGTTGATAATAAGTGTCTGAAAAAGTACAGATGATTAATAAAAATTGCAAGTGAGTAATAATGAATAATTATTCAAATAATTATTCCAGTATTTAGCTTTATAAATTTTAATTTTAAGTTAATTTCTGTCACTATTCAATTGATATTTATAATTTTGATAAAAAAAATAAAATTGCTTTTTTCAGGGTATAATGTTAATGTTCCCTATTACCAAGGTGAGTTGTCAAATGTTACACATCATATGCGACTACTGTAAAGGATCTTATTCACTGTCCATCTTACTGTATGTCTCGCCCGCCGTTTCTTTGGTTTCGTTTAGCGTCGTGGTGTTGAGCACGATCCTGCCGCTAGGATCTTGCACGACACACGACGCTAAGCGAAAATTAGTAGGTTTGACGTACATCAATAATTACGTACGTCAAGACTGCACACTGTCGTTTAGCGTCGTACAGCATGCATGGCCTTGGTGGTACGTACAGCAAGATGGACCGTGAATACGGGGGTTTAGGCTCGTTCGCTTTTTATATATTAAAAACATTAGACATTTGACATTTCACCGTGGCATCTTAAGAGTGTTCACTAGCGCATATCTATCACCGCTAAGGTGCCGTAAGAGGTTACAGAGGGGAATAAAACAGAAGAAGGACAGCAGCATTTTCATGATTACACCTCAATAAAACACTGTGGTTCCTAACTGCTCGCCAAATGTCTCCCTTTGAGCCATTCTGTGGGGAGGCCTAAGTACAGCAGTGTACTTTTAAGAGGATAGAAATGAATGGAATGATTTTTATTCAATATTGATTATTACATAATACTTATTGAAAGTCATTTTTTATTTACCACCGGTTCGGAAAATACTTCTGTTCTGGGAAGAACCAGCAAGAAACCCAGCGGGACATTTTTTTAAACATAATTTCACTTAACAATAACATGGTTTATACAATTTTTAAATGAATTTTCATAGAACCAGCATGGTGGCGATTACCTTATTCCCAGGGGTTATTTTCATTCATGTATTCCTTGATATTATAATAACCCTTTTTGTACAGTTTTTCTTTAATAAAACTTTTATACTTGTTTATTGACAAACTTTGATCATGTTCTGGGATTTTCTGTTCTGGGAGACTAGTAACTGGCATTTACAAGCTTATGTTTGTTCCTAGTGTTTAAGGTATGAAGATCCTTATTCTTATTAAAGCTATTTATGTTTTTATGTAAATACATTACATTTTCATGAATATATTGTCATGTCAAAGTTAATATGTTTATTTCTTTAAATTGTTCTCTGAGGGACTCTTTACAATTTAGGTTATAAATCACCAGTACGGCTCTCTTTTGCAAAACAAATATAGCTTCAATATCAGTCGCATTACCCCAAAGCAAAATTCCATAAAACATTACTCTATGAAAATAACTAAAATACACTAACCTAGCTGTCTCAACATCTGTGAGACTTCTAATCTTTCTTACAGCATATGCTGCAGAACTAAGTCTACTTGCTAATTTAGATATATGGGGACCCCATTGAAGTTTCGCGTCAATAGTAATACCAAGAAACTGTGGTATCCACAAGACTCAACTCCTCCCCATTTAACAGCACATTGGTTTTCGAATGTTTTACATTAGGTATTGTAAATTTAATACATTTTGTCTTATTGCCGTTTAAGAGCAAATTGTTGGCGTTAAACCAATGTACTAATTTTGTTCATAAGTTTCGAATACCATGTCGGGTTAAATAAGTTATTGGGGTTTTCTGTCCAGAAATTATCGGTACCAGCCGGTGAGTTAGGAACTCGGCGGTGTTTATCCCAGTGTCTCGGAAAGCTCATACAGCTGTTAACCCTGACCCTGATGCCTTCCTATAAAAGTATGAGACCATGAGAGTAAGAGAAATATAAGTTCAATTCTGTCATGCGCAGATGGCTAGTCTCCGTTGAGACTGGCTGTCGTGGCTGAAATTCGATTAGGAGGACATTGTTCCAGTATAAAAAAGTGTAATTTAATATCATAGTTTTTTTATAGGATAAGGGTGACAAACGAGCACACAGTCCACCTGATGGTATGTGGTTGATGTCCATAGACATCTACATCTATCCTCGATTACAAATCAAAATGCAGATACGGGAATGCCTCATTTCCCGTAAAAAGGGTCTCCGGTTCTCTTCACTAACCATACGAAACACAGCAGCATTAAGCTACTATTTTACGCTGGTATTCTGCGAGAGCGTGGTTCTTCCCCGGTCGAGCCAACCCATTCGTGCTACAACTATACTAATAATAGCTGCAGCATGGCTCCACCACGTACTTCTACCAAGTTGTTTTTGTGAAGTTACAGACCTCGACTCCACGGGCTCGCAGACTGCCTGGCTCCCATCCTTGTCCAGCCCCTGACACAGGACTGGATTTGCCGTAGAGATGCAGACTTTCACTGAAAAAGACATATCGATTATTTAACTATTGTGTATTTTTCGCAGACAGGGAAGTTATTAGTTTTTTTTTTATAGAATAAGGGTGACAAACGAGCGCACAGTCTACCTGATGGTAAATAGATACAGTGGCCCAAAGGCATGTACATCTGTTTTCGATGAAAAATCAAAATTACGTTGCGATGTCACTTTGTTGATGTCAAAACGCAAGGACTTGAATGAGTAATTGTGTTCTGTGACTTGAATTGAATTCTAGTAAAAAGGGTCTCCGGTTCATTACATTCACCTTACGAAATATAAGCAGCATTAAGCTGCCATTTTACGTTAGTATTATGTGAGAGCGTGGTTTTTTCTACGGTCGAGCTGACTCATTCGTGCTATAACAAACAATATATATATATATATATATATATATATATATATATATATATATATATATATATATATATATATATAACGGAAAGGAATAAAACTATAAAATTTTAATAATGAATTAAATAGTTTAAATAATATCAATTCTAATGTTTTATCTTAATTTCATTAATATTAATTTAGCCATTATATTTCTTAAGTATTTAGGATTATTTATTGTTGTTGTATTTCTTTTAATTAACCAATCAAAAGCCAGAGGTTCATGGCTTGATTAATACGGTGATCACAACAACCAATTAGAGCGAGGTTCGCTGGTGAAACGCCTCGAGCGGAGTCGTGGTGCGACTGGATGAAAACAAAAGACAAAAGAGGAGCGGATAGATTTGGCGTGGGGTACAGTTTTGTTTTTCTGTTTGGTGTGTGATGGTGTACGTCTGTGTCGCATTACGAACTCGCTGCTCTTTAATTAATTTTAATATTCTTTAATAAAATTAAATTAGTGTTATTATCTGTAAAGTTTAATTTAAATTTAAATTAGTAAAAGTATAAACAAGTTTATTATTCGTGTTGTGTGTTGTGCTTGTATTTACCTAAAATGTCGCCCACAAGACCTGTTGATAATAATGGCTTCATTGAATGCGACTTTTTCTTCGACATCAGAAGTGGGATCATTGCAAGCACATAATTTATTTAGTGAACTTCGTGGGATGATAATGACCGATGGCGTACTTTATTCGAAGCATAATACATACATTAATAGTATCCAACTTCTCTTGGAGGCCTTACATCATAAACCACAAGATAATATCAAGGACTTTACGCGCCAGAAATTCATCCTTGAAATGAAGATTCTGATGCTCAAGCTTGGTTAGCAACTGCAGATATCTGTATTACCGAGTACTAAATACAGGGAAGTCGATTGATAATAATTATTAGTAAAGCTATGTAAGGATCTACACAGGCTCATAGGCCCACAGGTTGCTTATCCTAAAATGTTTTGGGCAGAATTTAAAGAATTTTTTTTTTCGTCCCGCTTTGATACGGTAGATACATGGGCAGTTATAATTTTTAAAATTTTCAATGGTAAACCGCATGGTGGCGAATCACTTGCTTCATACTCGGCCAGATTATTTTCTTTACTTACCTGTATCTACAATTCTTGCCCATTTTGGTCAAATTGAACCACGCTTATAACGCAATATTGTTACAAAAAAAATAAATAAGCGCTATAAAATGCAACGCAAATTGATGGCATTTTCTTATCGATAACGGACGGTTCAAGAAACAAATACGAACTGAGATACTTATATACCGGATATCAAACGCTCAAAATTTTCATCTTTTGCAATGAAATGTTATGCTTGCGGAAAACTTGATCACAGATAATATGAATGTTTCAGTCGATCAAATGAGAAGATTAAACCTACCTCAATTTCCGATATTTTTTTTAATAAAAGTGAAACAATGATCAAGCATGTAATCAAGTGCTACAGGTGTGGGTTCGAGGGTCATATGGCGTCGCGATGTTTAAAACATGATCGTCTGCAGGTAGTATTATACAGCAACAGATAGTTAATCTGTGCGGCTTTTGAAACCTGTCACCGGAGTTATTTACACAGTTTGGTGAGAAATTTCATTTTGTTATGATTCTCGAGCTCATCGTTCCCTTATTAGAGAAACTACAGCCAATGAATTGTCTGGCAAACTACAGCATGCTATCATCACCATTGTTGGTATAGGCAAGTCTCACGTAATATGTAAATCACATTTTTTTTTAAATTGTAACTCTTTGCAGCTACACCATAGTAATATTATTTCTCATTATACCCAATAAATATTTGAATAATTATATTTTAATAGGACGTAATTTATTAGGGCTATGTTTTATAGTAGAACTTTCATCCGATTATCTAACAGTTAAGAAGTCTAGCGTTGTTAATATTTGCGAATTAGGTAGGGCTGTGACTACATGTGATAATATCGACCCTGATATTGACCATCGTTCTATTTATAATTTAAGGGAAATTCTTCATAGTTTTGTAAAGTCGTTTGTTGAGGGAACTAATAGAGTAAAAACTAGCTGGCTAATATAGTAAAAACGGGAGAATTAAAAATAATTTTAGTAGATACTAATAAAATTGTGCAGAGGAGACCTTATCATTTAATTGTGAACGTGAAATTGTTCGTAATAAGTGTAATGAACTTTTTGTAGCGAGTGTGATTCGTCCAAGCAAATCTCCTTTCTCGAGTCCTATTTTGTTAGTTAGGAAGCGTGATGGATCCGACCGCATATGTGTAGACTATAGAAAACTTAATTCTAATAAATTTGGAAAGATTAGCGGTGGTGAATTCGGTTAAATATTTTCGACATTATTTGTAAGGTAGATTCATTTACAGTATGATTGTAACTCATTGAAGTCATCAAGAATTAAAGTTGATCTAACACCCAGGGTACATCGTTGATGGGCATTTTTGCAAGCTTTTGATTTTGGGGTGCAATATAGAGAAGGAAAAAAATAGCCCATGTCGATTTTCTTTCTAGAAACCATTTTTCAATACAGAACAAATTAATTGTAAATAATGAAGTTGTAAAAAAAATGTAGAGCAAAAATATATTAATCTTGCTGGGTTGTCAATAAATTGGTTGCAAACAGAGCAAAGGCTAGATGATCCTGAATGTAAATATATTATATCTAAAATTTAAAACGATGACATAGGTTTAGCAAGTAGCCGGATTTATGAAATACGATCAAATGTTCTGTACAGTAAAATTCAAAGAATAATCGAAATATGTGGCTTCCTATTGTACCTAAAGCTTTTTGTTGGTCAGTTATAAATCATATTCATTAATCCTTGATACACTTGGGATGAAAAAAAAAAAAACTTTAGAAAAAAACTTATCAACATTATTGGTTTCCTAACATGGCAAAATATGTTAGAAAATTTGTTGAAAACTGTATTAACTGTAAAGTGGCTAAAGAAAAACCTGACAAACAGCAAATTGAGTTACATCCAATCCCAAAAGTTAGGATACCGTGGCATACAATTCATATAGACGCTACTGGTAAGCTTAATGGCAAAAGCGACTCAAAAGAGTACGTATTTGTACTCATTGACGCTTTTAGTAAATATGTGTTGCTAAGTCACACGTTGAGAATAAACGCCATGAGTGCAGTAGAAGCCATTAAAGCTTCTATAGTACTTTTTGGTACTCCTGTAAGAATAATAGGAGACCAATGTAGATGTTTTGCAAATACTGAATTTAGGGTATTTTGCAACAATCATAATATTCATTTACATGTTATAGCAACTGGCTCTAGTCGACCTAAAGGTCAAGTGGAGCTTATGATAAGTACTCTGAAAAACATGCTAACGGTTGTAGAGAGTAGTCATGATAGATCTTGGCAGGATGCTTTAGACGACGTGTCTTTAAATAGTACAACACATAGAGTGACGAAAGAAAGTCGACTAGGATTTTTGATTGGGAAAGTTGCAAGTCCTTTAAGTTTAATGGCAGTCGATGATCATGAAATTGAAGTTGTCTTGAAAGAGTGCAAGGGAGCGCTGTAAAGTTAATGCATAAAAACGCTAGCATTGACAAAAACGGCTTAATGCCAATGAAGCAAAATCATTTGCTGTAGGAGATTGTGTCTTGTTTGAAAATCATGAGCAAAATCGAATCAAATTAGATCCTAAATATAAAAGTACTTATTAGTAATTGAAGTTTTAGACGGCGACAGGTATAAACTTAATAATTTTAATTCTAACTGCACTTATAAATACTCTTGAGACCGTTTACGTTTATTACCCTAATCATATATTCCCACAGAAATGGATTTCTACTTATCAGACAGTGACTATGGTAAGATTTGGTCTCTATTTCATTTTTTTTAATGTAAGAATTTAATGATAAGAAAGGCTGCTTTGACAGCGGAGGCTGCTTTGACAGCGGAGGCTGCTTTGACAGCGGAGGCTGCTTTGGCAGCGGAGGCTGCTTTGGCAGCGGAGGCTGCTTTGACAGCGGAGGCTGCTTTGACAGCGGAGGCTGCTTTGACAGCGGAGGCTGCTTTGGCAGCGGAGGCTGCTTTGACAGCGGAGGTTGCTTTTACAGCGGAGGCTGCTTTGACAGCGGAGGCTGCTTAGACAGCGGAGGCTGCTATGACAGCGGAGGTTCCTTTGACAGCGGAGCCTGCTTCGACAGCGGAGGCTGCATTGACAGGGGAAACTGTTTTGTATGCGGAGTCTGCTTTTAGAGCAGAGGCTGATAATATAACAACATTGGCTGTTTGGATAGTGGAAGCTAATTTAAAGTAATAATTAATATTTATGAATGAAGGGAATAGTTGATCGTAGATTTTTCTTTTTACTTTGTAGACCAAAATAAAAGCATCACACGAGGACGTGTGAAATGTCAGGAAGGCCGTAACGGAAAGGAATAAAACTATGAAATTTTAATAATGAATTAAATAGTTTAAATAATATCAATTCTAATGTTTTATCTTAATTTCATTAATATTAATTTAGCCATTATATTTCTTAAGTATTTAGGCTTATTTATTGTTGTTGTATTTCTTTTAATTAACCAATCAAAAGCCAGAGGTTCATGGCTTGATTAATACGGTGATCACAACAACCAATTAGAGCGAGGTTCGCTGGTGAAACGCCTCGAGCGGAGTCGTGGTGCGACTGGATGAAAACAAAAGACAAAAGAGGAGCGGATAGATTTGGCGTGGGGTACAGTTTTGTTTTTCTGTTTGGTGTGTGATGGTGTACGTCTGTGTCGCATTACGAACTCGCTGCTCTTTAATTAATTTTAATATTCTTTAATAAAATTAAATTAGTGTTATTATCTGTAAAGTTTAATTTAAATTTAAATTAGTAAAAGTATAAACAAGTTTATTATTCGTGTTGTGTGTTGTGCTTGTATTTACCTAAAATGTCGCCCACAAGATCTGTTGATAATAATGGCTTCATTGAATGCGACTTTTTCTTCGACATATATATATATATATATATATATATATATATATATATATATATATATATATATATATATCTACGGCGTGGCTTCACCAAGTTAAAACATTCCAGTAAAAAGTTTCCAGTAAGATTGTAAGTAACAACTCTTACACGTCTCGTAGGGAGGCACAGATCTCATTTTATTTTTGAGAGAGATAAAGGGCAAGGAAGTATCCGCCGCGCAACCCCAATGTGAGTTGCGGACTTCACTGTTTAAGTTTTTTTTTAAATTTCATGCACGCATGTTTGCTCACTTTGTTTTCCTCTATCGCCGAGAAGCTGAGTACCGGAGAGTAGGAATCGAACTCAAGTTATTTTATCCAATCCTCATTCCGATGAAACAAAATTATTGGCTAAATTATAATTATAACATAACATTTTCCTCAGATCCGTCAATTAGATAGTACTTTTTTTTCATTTTTGTTTGCTTATTAAATTGAATGTTATTTACTTCTAAATGATATCAAATGGAGCGACATAATGGCATTTTGATTAAGCTCTTAAATAAAGATTAAAAAAAAACTCGAGTTGCATGCGTGCGATATCAAAGATTTTTTTTGTATGTTTGTGTGGGTCCCTGGATGGTTTATATTTACAATTGGACCCAGTAGATGGGTGCTATTGTCGAGATCTATTACTATATTTTAACTAATTTTAAAAATAAAAATTAAAAATTAAATAATTATAATTAAAAATAAAAAAAACTTTAAAAAAATACTATTACGATATTTTAACAGTGGTAGAGCCACGCGGCAGCTTTTGCTGTCGCACGGATGGGCCGGCTCGAACCGGGGTGGTACCACGACCTCACAGAATACCAGCGTGAAGTAGAGGTTTACCTCTGCGTTTCGCTTGGTGAGTGCAGGTGGCCGGAGGCCCTTTTTTACTGGAAATGAGGCATTCCATCTTAGTCCTCACGGGTGACAACGCATCTGCATTTTGATTCGCAAACGAGGATAGATGTAGATGTCTATGGGCCGCAGCAACCACTTACCATCAGGTGGACTGTGTGCTCGTTTGTCACCCACATCCTATAAAAAAAAAATATAGAAATCATCCGAGAGAAGCCGGGGCGGTTTGCTAGTCTTTATAAAATGGTAGGTATTCTTAGTTTTATTTAATATTTTTATTCTTAATTAGACTCTAAATGTTATTCAAATAGATAAAAAACATCCAAGTATATAATGCGTGAGTGTCGTGGAACACTCGGTGGGAACGAAGTACCTTTCGTAGTATATTATTATTGATAAACGTATTATATTATTGATTTACAAATACAAATAAATGAATTATTAGTCTATTAAAATCAAGCGTCATTTAAAAGAATGTTTCTTTCATGGCAAGATAAGAAAAAGTGCGAGAGAGATGGATATTATTCCATCTCGCTCGCACTATAGAAAGGAAGTCGTGACGGAAAAATCTTACACTTTTTCTCGCCTAGCCCCCATCCGTCAAATTCATACGGTGCGATAATGAACTTTGTTCCAAAAATATGAAGTAAATTGCTGGCGTATGTTTTTCCGTTCGATTACTTGCGATTTACCATTTAGGGCTCCATCACCTCTTAATACCAAGTGGGAGTGTAGTCAAGCACTAGTTATTAAGTGGCGAAGCTTGCGAAGTCACTTATTGATTTCACGATGTCTTTCCGTCTGTCCGTCTGTCCGTCTGTCCGTCCGTCTATCCGTCTGTCCCACGATTATCTCGAGAACGGTTTCGAATTTTCAAATTCTGTTTTCGGCAATCGATTACTGATCACCCAGGCATCTGAACCTCCTATTTTGAAACTGATTGCTCAACGACAACCGTTAGAAACCGCTACAAAGCTGATTGCTTCGCCACTTTGCTATGCTGTTAGCTTGCTAGGTTTATTACTTATTATAATAAGATAAAAAACCATGAATAATAAAAAAAAAAAACAAAAATTAATTTATAATTTTTAAAGGAGTCTGAGATACTAAATCGGTTTTTAAATATTGCCTTTTGATCTCAAATGTGGAGTAGGTATATGTTAATGCAAAAAGCGTTAATTTTATATTTTGTATAGGTATATGAGATATCTGTGTTTTAATGTAGAGTTAAATTGAAATATAACTTGGCTAAATTATACACTTAAAAATATAATTTATCACGTTCGAATTTTGACCACTTATCGGCCACTATCTAATATAATAAAAATTAATTTTTGTTTGTTTGTATTTTATACGCTGCCATACCGTTTATAACTAGCGCTAAAACATTGTCAACTTATTGCTTGCACTTGCGTCGAAGGTTATAGTTATTAGGCATAGTACAATTACATTAGGTGGCGCGCGTTATAGTACCGACAAATTTATTTAAAAGTTACATATCATTCAACTTCAACCTTTCCAGATTTAAAACGATATTTTCGCAATAATTTTTTTTACGGTTGCAACGCGCCGGGTACCAGCTAGTTGTAATATAAATACCTACAAGAATGAGGGCATCCACGACTTTTTCTGCCACCAGGGCGGCGCCACTTTACAGTGAGGTAAAATATTTGACAGATTTCATAGCGGGGATGATAATTTCTTAGGAAAATGTAATCTTTAAAGTTTGTTTCTGCATTATTAGTTCTATTTTATATTAATTACATTAGAAATGAATAAACCAAACTATAAAATATAACTAAAAGCAGATTTAAAAAAAAGAGTTATAAAGTGCAAAAAAATAAAAATCAAATCACTGACGCATTGTGTTGTTTATTATATTCTAGACAATGATAAACTATTTATTTAAAACTAATTTCTCAATTAACTGACACTGTGTAACAAAAAACTTTACCTCAGTCGTTACTATCGACATCTGGTGAGTGGAAGATTATTAGCCCTCATTGCTTGCTATCTTTCGGCTTTACTTATAATCTTTGATTATCACATACTTAATTGTTATCTAGTACCTGTCTCATTCTATTTTTATTTAGAAAACAGAGAGAGAGAGATAGAGGCACAGCAACTTTTAGTAGATATTACTTTGATGTCAATCATAAAAGTACTGATGTTAAACATCGACCTACTACTAAAATGTTAAAGTACCTATAGCACGATATAAGAGAATATTAACCTAGTCAAGTTATCATTACATGTAGAAGGACAATAAAACATTTAGTAATAATTTGCATCACGTACTACAAAATACATAAAATTCTGCAACGTTATCTTATCTTTTTATTTGACTTAACGCACGTCCCACCTACTCGTATTATGACTAATAGGTATTTAGTGGGCCGACTTTAAATTGATTAATCGATTACGGTATCTGAAAAAAACTTTTTTTTAGAATAAGGGTGACAAACGAGCACACAGTTCTCTTGATGTTAAGTGGATACTGTGGCCCATAGACATCCGAATCTATCCTCGATTGAGAATCAAAATACAGATGTATTGTCATCCCTGAGGACGAAGATGTAATGCCTCGTTTTCATTAAAAATATCTCCGGTTCTCTACACTTACTACCTACATAAAATACAGCAGCATTAAGCTGCTACTTCACGCCGCTTCCCCGGTCGAGCCGACCCATTCATGCTACTTCCGTAATATAGCTGAACTGTAGCATGTTACCACGAACGTTACTGTTACTTTTTCGACACCTCGGCAGTCTTGAAGGTCCTGTCCATCCTATGGCTGCGCGTAGACAGCGACGACCATCCCCGCGTCTAGAGGCGTAGACGCGGGAATGGTCCCATAGCGGTAATGCCCACAAAGACCGACACATTGACCACGTCCAAATAGCTGCAAACTCCGTACTACAACAGTTCCCATCCGCAGACATCGTGATAGATACTCGGTGATTTTAAAGCCCACCACGCTGAATGGCTTGGTTCCCGTTTAACCGATCATGCGGGTAGATTTGCCTATGAATTTGCCTTGGCATATGGTCTAACACAACTGGTTACTTCGCCTACGCGGATCCCAGATGTGGAGGATCATGTACCTTCCCTGTTGGTCCTTTTGTTGGACCTTCTGCTGACCTCTTATCCGGACGGATATCAGGTCTCCGTCAATGCCCCTCTGGGCTCTTCGGACCATTGTCCGATCCGGAGTACGGTGCCACTCACGCTCCCATCGGAGTTGCGATCTGCAGCTTGCCGCCGTGTTTGTCACTATAGGTCAGCGAATTGGGACGGCATGCGGTCCTTTTTTGCATCCTACCCTTAGGGTCGGGTTTGCTTTTCGCCGGAAGATACCAGCGTTGTTGGCGATTCCATTGCTGATGTGGTACTTCAGGGTATGGAACTTTTCATTCCATCCTCTATGGTGCCCATCGGAGGCAGATCCCAGCCATGGTTTGGTCGCTCCTGTGAAATAGCATCACGCTATAAGCAGGGCCCGGGCTTACGCATCAACGTCTCGGGATGTATACACCAGCGCTCTTATAGAGAAGTATAATTCCGCCTCCAGGTCCTTCAAAAGCGTTATTGCCAAGGCAAGGTCTGAGTACATCGGCAGATTTGGCGAGAAGCTAGTTCACCTTCCTTCGGGAACCCGTGCATTCTGGTCTCTCGCCAAGGCGGTTTGACGATCGCAGTGGCTGGATTCTGATGATGTTAGTCCTGTTAGCCTTTAGCTCTTACATCTTCATCGGATTCAGCTGAAAATGATTATTCATTTTAGTGCAACGTTACGAAAATAACGTTGCACTGAATGAACCTATTCTGGACAATTTATAGGTTGTACAAGTTACAATGAGCCACGTGCGCGAAAACTACACTTGCGTCTTGCGTAGGACATGATAGGTCTTACGCACGCTTTGTAAAGATGGAGCTTGTGTCTTAAAGACAGTTTGCTCTTGCTGTTAACTAGCGGGTGGAGGTGACTAGTAAAGAATTTGGCACGGTTGCGGACATAGGCGAATGTGTTTTGCGAAGGTCATACCGTGGTCTGTGAATGGTGAATTCTAGGTATTTGACGGTTGCAGTATCAGACATTTCGCACTCTTGCCGCTGCTCCCGTTGCGGTCTGGGTATTTTACGCCTCGCGTTAACGAGATTGTATTAGCGCCATCTAGCGGAAGTTATAAGATTTTATTACCATATCTCGTAGTCGTCTCTTACGAAAAAAACCTATATTCTATTAGTCCCTTTTAACCCTTTTACTTCATTTTAGGTAAGTAACACAGTTGGTACATTATTTCTCGTTATAAGTTCTCCATAAACACGTGTTTTGCGAAGGTCATACCGTGGTCTGTGAATGGTGACCTCTAGGTATTTGACGGTTGCAGTATCAGACATTTCGCACTCTTGCCGTTGCTCCTGTTGCGGTCTGGGTATTTTACGCCTCGCGTTAACGAGATTGTATTAGCGCCATCTAGCGGAAGTTATAAGATTTTATTACCATATCTCGTAGTCATCTCTTACGAAAAAAACCTATATTCTAGTAGTCCCTTTTAACCCTTTTTACTTCATGTTAGGTAAGTAACACAGTTGGTACATTATTTCTCGTTATAAGTTCTCCATAAACAAACCTATAAGTACCAGGCCTCCCCCATAGATTGCCTCATAGGAAGGATAATTGGCATAGTTGCCACACTTGCCAAGCGTGTCGGCAACCGCAGATTCAAGACGCTGCTGCCCATCTCCTGATTTGTTTCCGTCTGTCGCCTCTTACGACACACGATACACACGACAATATTGGTCAACAACAAAAATCATGAGATGATGGTTTAAGATCACAGTTTGTAGCGATTTGTGGAGTGAGTCGGTACTTTAATTAATAGGTAAATAAAAATTTAATTTTAGGAATTAAGGATGTGATTTCTATATTGATCATAATGATGTGGTCAAAATATGAAAACGAGACCTTTTAATTATCTCTATTATTTGATAACTGCACTCATAAATTTTTCCATAAATTTTTTTTAATCAAGTTTCAAAAACGATAAGTTAATATTCGACGCGTATGTTTTTTCTTGTATGTTCACCGATTTCTCGGAAATTGCTGAACCGATTTTTACGATTCTTCTTTTACTAAGTTCTTCATACGTCAGAGGCAATTGTGAAATAAGAATAATAAATGTTAAGAAAAAATTTCTACCCTAAGGGTGGAAAAATTAGGGATATACTATTTAATAACTGTTACAGCGTTATCGTTTTTAATATAACTGTTTATATCACATTCTAGTTGTGAGCTTGATCTTGTTCCTTAGTTCAATCAAAAGAGTAAAATAATTATATTTTATTGTTTTTACAACTGACTTCAAGAACATTAAAATAAAATAAAATAAATGAAATAATTTCCATATGCATATTGTCTTGAAGTTATGACGTGGAAATTATTATTTTTTGCTTTTAAAATCAGTTTCGCTATTTTTAAAATTTTATAATAATTTTTTTAAAGTTGTACGTGAAACATACCTTAAAATAATTGAGTACAATATCATCGGTTCTCTTATCAAATTTTCACTAACAGTGTTACATAACAAATATGTACTTACAATTCTGAGCCCCAGCACTGCTGACCACGAATAAAACAAACAACAACTTTTTAAAACCCATAGTTCACACTACAATCCACTCTATAAAAACACTAAATAGGACCAAAGTCCTATAAAACCACGCCCGAAATAAATCACAGAATTGTTGCGGGCTGTGCTAAGGTGTTCGATACACTGGCCCTTTACCACTGGCTTATTTAAAACTGCCGTATCGAGTTTCCTGCAGTATCTTATCAATATTTCGAAATTCAACGTAAAGGTAAGCGATACAGTACACTCTGATAATATGATAAGAACGCGACTGAATTATTTGTGAGAGTGTCGCAAGGTATCGTGTTAGGGCACATAGTTTTTTACAATAATAATAATATTCTTTTGTATGCTGTCATGCAGCAAGACATCTATTACAGTAACCCGCTTTTAAGGTCAAGAGAAACAGTATGGTTTTTTTTAAACAAAGAAAGGGTGACGACTAACTAGCTCACAGTCCAGATGATAAGTAAATGATGTGACTTCTAGACATCTTTAAACTAGCTCACAGTCCAGATGATAAATAAATGATGTGGCTTCTAGACATCTTTACGTGGTAGAGCCATGCTGCAACTATATTAGTAGTATAGTTGTAGCACGAATGGGTCAGCTCGACTGGGGAAGGACCACGCTCTCATAGAAAACCAGCGTTAAATAGCAGCTTAACGCTGCTGTGTTTCGTATGGTGCGTGTAGAGAACCGGAGACCCTTTTTACTAGCAAAGAGGCATTCCATCTTAGTCCTCACGGGTGACAACACATCTGCATCTTGATCCTTTATTGAGGATAGATGTAGATGTCTATGGGTCACAGTAACCACTTACCATCAGGTGGACTGTGTGCTCGTTTGTCATCCTATCCTATAAAAAAAATCCATCCTTGATTAAGAATCAATATGCAGATGTGTTGTCACCTGTGAGGACTAAGGCTATGACCCGTTACCAGTAAAAGGGTCGCCAGTTCTCTGCGCACATGATATGTAACACAGCAGCATTAAGCTGCTATTTGATGCTATTATTTTGTGAGAGCGTGGTCCTTCCCAGTTCGAGTCGACAGATTTGTGCTACAACCATAATATAGCTGCAGAATGACTTTACCAGGAGTAAATTTTGCCTCAAAGTCGAAATAGGCGATAAGGCTAGGCTTATTCGGCCTATGATGCTACTTTGATACCACCGCCTTATTTATATGTGCTGGCAGCAGCAGGGTATCTACTGCAGTAATCCGGTTTGAAGGGCAGCAGAGTCAGTATAGTAACATACAGTGAGACATTTAATTTCAAGCCTCAGGACTGATAAAGTTATAGCCTATGTACGTCCCACAGTTGGGCATAAACATTCTCTTATGTTTGTGAGGTTTATAGATCAATTAGTCCGCCGTGCTGCCCGCTCGTGTTGACAGACTTCACATTTCTTCAAAATGTTCCTCATCTTCAGACGGTTTTTTACGTGGTAGAGCCATGCTCCAGCTATATTAGTAGTGTAGTTGTAGCACGGATGGATTGGCTCGACCGGGGAAGGACCACGCTCTCACAGAATACCAGCGTAAAATAGCAGCTTAACACTGCTGTGTTTCGTATGGTGAGCGTAGAGAACCGGAGAGCCTTTTTACTGGAAACTTACCATCGGTGGACTATTTGCTCGTTTGTCAAGTTTGTACTTAAAAAAAAACATGCAGGTTTCCTCACGAAGATGGTTGTTGTGAAGTGTCCATAACATAACATAACATAAACACTCACGCCTGTCACCCAGAGGGGTAAGCAGAGACTATGGAATTCCATTTGGCACGATCCTGACACACCTCTCTCGCTTCCTCCACATCCATATACCTACGCATACACGCTCCTCGGTTAAAGGTACTCTTAATTTGGCCCATTTTCAATATATCGCCTACTTGGTCGATAAACTTTCGCCTAGGGCGACCCTTCCCGACTCTGCCATTCACCTCTGCAACATAAATTTGCTTTGTCACTCTTTCCTCATTCATTCTTTCTACATGACCAAACCACCGAAGCATTCCTTTCTTAATCCTAGTCACAACAT